>VDFB02264513.1:0-83975 GCA_007258455.2 Sequoia sempervirens | reverse complement strand
AAAATTCCAAGATGTATGAAGTATTCCTAAGACAAGATTGCATGAGATGTTCATGAGATATCAAAATGAGAGAAAATTTGACATTTTATAGAAAATGCAATTTTGGATAAATGGCCAAGATTAAAAGTTGACAAATGCCCTAGAATCAATGGACAAGATTCAATATGACAACCCACAATTAGGGTTAGGGAAACATTAGGGTAAATTTGAAATAAGTGGACAAGATTTCATTTGAGAAAATCGAATCAAGGGACAAGATTGCATGCGATACAAAGTTAAGAATGGCACAAAAAAAGAGAAAGTTGGAAAATTAAATAATATTAGAAATTATTTGATTTATGGAGGAAAGTTGTTAATTCAAAAAGGTGGGTCATATGACAGTAAATAATAATTTTAAATTATTTACTCAAAGAGAAACTAGAAAGTGGACAATTTTAAATAAATAACTTTATTTAAAATTAGAAAAAAGCCAAGGTGAATAATGATTAAACAAATCAAAGAGGTTTATTTAATTATAGAAAGACATAAATTAGAAAAAGCCAGAGTGGATAATAATTAAATAAATTAAAGAGATTTATTTAATTATAAGAGGACATAAGAAATTAATGGAGTATTTAAATAAATGAATAAAGTTTATTTATTTAAATAATCGAGAAGAAACGCCGGTATTGGCATGGTATGATGGTTTATAGGTGGCATTGTTGTTCTTGCCACCAAGGTTCAAACCCCGTTGGGGTGGTATTGTTGAATGGTTGTATCCGGCGTTTACCCCTTGAATTAAAAAAAAAAAAAAAAAAAATCGAGAAGAAATAATTAAATAATTTTAGGAATTTATTTAATTATAGAGGGACATAGGAAATTAGCGACGTATTTAAATAAAATAAATACAATTTATTTATTTAAATAGTCAGGAGGAATAAAAGATGTAAATTAATTAAATAATTGAGAATTAGTTAATTAATAGTTGAATTTGGACCATATGACATAATTAAATATTTTAATTATGTTAAGAAAAAGTATGCTAAGACAAAAAAATATCGTTTGCAGGTCTAGGACATTTTTATGTGGTACATTTTTTCCCTCTTTTTCATAATGTAGCTTATCGCATTGTGACAAAGAAAACAAGTCAAAAATATGCCCCAGTGAAAAATAGGATGAGGAAGAATGACGAGGAGGTAGTGGTATGCCCCCTCGAGAGGATAGATGGGTTCCAAGAACACGAGTGTGCTTTCAAAATAAAAGAGAAGACTGGGAGATGAAGGACATGAGGAAAGTGTTAATGAAGATGCGGACTAGAAGAAATGTTAGAGGGGATAAGAAGAACTATGGGAAGGGAAAGAAACCTTCAATATTTTCCAAAGGACTAATAGATGTTGCTTAAATCATCATTGGGCAGTAAAAATGACACAAATGGACAACAAACACCATGGTATGACATAGACCAAGGTGTGCAAGGTCATCCACTTGCAAAACAAACAATTGCAAACAAGGAGTGTCCTAACTCATACCAAGGGAGAAGTTGCCCCAGTCTTTTTGTCAAGACAATCCACAGACAGCAGTCAAAGAAAAAACAAAATAGGTCATGAGACATCATCACACCTCTAAATCCTTCATGGGACATCCTCGAGGTAGCTAGTAACATGACCAAGATAGAAAATGACAAAATAACAAAATGGACCAAAAAAATCATCAGTCATTTAATTTGTTTTCCAATGTTTGTTTGTCAAAGGTTAATTGCTTGATAGTTTGACAATTTGACAATTTTGATGGGTTTTCCAATTCGACGGTGTTGATGATGCCTACTGTCAGGAAGGACACATCCTAAAAAGGGAAAATGACATTTTGACGAGGTCCAATTCCAAGAAGGACACATCTAGGAGAGGACCAAAGAGTGACGAGATTGACATTTTGACTAATGTTTTTGGCAATTTGACTGATGTTGACTGTATGATTGATTGGACTATGTTGTCTGCTAGTTCATGATTTGAATGTTGAGATTTCAAATGACTATCTTATGTCTGTGTGTGACCATGTCTGACTTATTTGACTGACGTGACGATTGCTAAAATTTTATTTATTTTTTTCAAGACATTTTATGATTTTTTTTGGATTTTTGAAATTTTTGAAGGTCAAGCCAAATGCAGGTTAATGATTCTTGTGCATGAGAATCCAAGGACAAACATGATTTTGCCCCTAGTTAAGTTGAATACTAATTGACTAATGATGATGATAATGATGATGTTTGATGATTGGATGAACTAGCGTCGTTGCATATGGAATGACGTCTTTTCGGGACTAAAAGGGATGATGGAGTATCCTTAGACCATTTGACAAGGGAAAGCCAAGATAGGTGACAGACATAGGTGGCCCTGGTAAAAGACAAGAGACATGAGACTACAGGAATTTTCATATAATCTTGAAGGACCATGCCACATAAAGATAATGAGGTTACAAAATTAATGACATGACATTTCGTGAATAGTGTATGACCAAAGGATAGACATGTCAAGAGGTTTCCCAAAGCATGATTTATGTGTGCATGTTTTATGTCAAGAGCAAGGTAGGTGGGAAAAATGGACAGGAATGATTTGGGTTAAATGGACGGACGTAAATGTCATGAGGAAGGCATGGGAAATGAGATGGCTTTCCCCCATGTGTAAAAGTCGACATAGACAATTTATTTTACACATGATGCCTGTTTGTCAAGTTTTCATCATGGTACTTATCCAAGGTGCCTATTTGCCAGGTTTTCACCATTGGATGAATTTTTTTCTCTTTACTATTTTTTTTTTACT
Organism: Sequoia sempervirens; assembly: GCA_007258455.2. Classification (NCBI taxonomy): domain Eukaryota; kingdom Viridiplantae; phylum Streptophyta; class Pinopsida; order Cupressales; family Cupressaceae; genus Sequoia; species Sequoia sempervirens. The sequence continues at coordinate 81,180 of VDFB02264513.1, read as the reverse complement.
TTTTTAGATTTTTCAATTTTTTTGGTATTTTTAATATTTTTGGATGACCTTGATGCCTTAGCTAACCACTAATTGTTCTAAAGTTTTTGATGGTGCCAATGTAGAGATTGGTGCCATGACATGCCAATGATAACCTTTCTTGAGTATTTTCCTTGTTAGGATCATAGTGCTTGCATACAACTAATTTATGTCATTGCAATTCTTTGTGATACTAGAGTTAGACTTATTAGAATACGCACATCGCAATAGAGTTCCTTAAGAGTCCTTATGATAAAGACTTGTTGCCAAGATGTGACTGATTCATGAAGTGGGATTTTTGGACTTTAAGTGAGATGTAGGATTATGACGGATGATGGTAGACATGGGAGGATTGTTTGGACATTTGGATGAATCACTTTTTATCTTCCAAACTTGAGATGTTGGATGACAGGATTTGGAATGTTGATGGGGATGGTGTTTGGAACCAACACTGTTATATGTTTTTCTTGATGACCATTTTGAAGGAGGTGGAAATTTATTATGTGTGAGAGTCCTCTTTGCTTGTGGCTCTACATTTTGATTGACTTTTGGATCTGACATATTTTCTTTTCTTGATCCATTTTTCTTTGGGATCCATTTTAATTTCATTTTTCCACTTGGTTTTTTGTTTGATTCAATGGCCTTTCACATTTTATTTTGGACTTTTGATTTGTAATACTTTTGTTTTTGTTGGTTCCAAAGGGAGGTTTTATTCATGTTGGAATGATGGTTTATGGTGTAGGTGGAAGGGGTGTTGGCAACAATCTTATGACAAGGATTAATCATGGCCTTTGTCTTAGTGTTTGTATTAGATAAAGTTACCCCCAATATCGAGGAGGTACCACTAACATCATTTGATTTGTTGACTAAATAATAGCCAAGGCCTTGATGTCTAGGATTTTCATGAAATTGTATTGGTTCTTGGATGCCTTTCTTGTGTATGCCTAGTCCTTTGCCTTGATACTGCATGTTCTGACAAATTTTGTTTGTGATAGGGTATTTATTATTTTTAAAGCAAGATGCAAACCCATCATTGTGTATGTGGACATTATTACTTGGAATGTTCTCATCTACGAGAAATCTTGCTTTGACAAAGATGGATAATCCTAGTTGATAAAATGTCATGACATTCTGCCTGATATCTTTGGTTTGATCTTGTGAAACATTAGATTTTGATGATTCCACTAGTACTTGCAAGTCAATTTCAAAACTATCTTTATGGTCAGTGCCATAGAGTCCAATGAATTCCACTATAGCTTGTTCATTTGCAAATATGTTCAAAGTAGAAGACTCTTGTTCTAAAGGAATATCATCTATGTGTCCCATGGAGGCAAGTGTCTCATTTTGGGAAATGGATGTGCTCAGAGTTTGGATAGGGTTTTCTTCAAGTGTCTAGTCATGAATGGCATCAAGTTCAAGGAGTGGGTCGTTTTGGATTTCTTGGTCAATAGTAGTGTCTTGGTCAAAGATAGGATCGTCTTTGATGACATGGTTGGGACTATTGACATCTTTGTCAAGGATAGATGTATTTTGAATACTATGATTTTCTAGAACTTCTTAAATGGACTTAAAGATAGGGTCATGGGATGGACTACTTTGATCTTGACATGGAGGTGCATTTATGATGTCATGCTTTGGTTTTTCATCTTGAAATGTATCCTCAAGTTTTTTTAATGGAATGTGACTTTGGACAATGATAGGATTTGCATGACTAACTATATGTTGGGACAGAGTGGCCTGGAAAGGATTAGTGGATGAAGGACTAGGAGAGGACATGGAGACTTGGAAGGGGTTGGTGGATGAGGGAATAGAGTAGGACATGGAGACTAGGACTGGATTGATTAATAATGGACTAGGATAGGACATGGAGGCTTGACATGGGTTAGTGTATGGCTCACTAGGATAGGAGGTGGAGACTTGGACGGGATTAGTAGGTGAAGGACTAGGATAGGACATGTATTAGTGGAAAGTTGGCTTCCCTTGTCAAGGTCAAGATAAGGGTGAAAAGTATACGTTTGTTGTGTATAAGTGGTATGACTTGTGTTAAGTGGGTCTTGATAGTGAGGGTGGATGGTCGAATAACTAGGACTTATGGATTGTTGGTAGGAAGGACATTGGTATTTGGATTAGAGGAATTGTCTCTTGAAGTACAAGGCTTGTCGGTATTGTCTATTATGAAGCAATTTGTATTCAACTTGACTAGCAAGAAAATCAAGGTCAATGGAAGACATGATAATGAAGTCTAGAGAATGGAAATGCAAAGGTATAACTCAAGCCTAAAGTATGTTGTTTGTCTAATTTTGGACAAAAATCACTAAGGATTTAAATGTTTAAAGATAGATTAAAAGTGCCTATTTTTCAGACTTGGACAGTGCCTGCGATTTTTCTAAAAGACAGACAAATGCATTGTTCCACGTGTCAATTGCGTTGCACAGATACAGATGCGTTGTTTAGGACAAAAAATGTGATGCAAAGATACAGATGTGTTGTTTAAGGTAGAAGATACAGATGTGTTGTTTAAGGTAGCAATTGTGTCGCAAAAATCAAAATGCGTTACAGCTATTTGACAATGTTCAACCTTGGGTTTGATAGTGATTTTTCTGACAAGCAGGTGCGTTGCAAGAGTTGGTGAATGCATTGCAGAAGGTCAATTGTGTAGCAGTTTAAGTAGATGCATCATTTTGGCTAGTAGATGTGTTTCAGTATGTCGATTGTGTTATTTTGGCCAGCGAATGTGGTGCAAAGCATTCAGATGTGTGGTTTAGGACAGCAAATGTGTTTCAAGAGGTCAAATGTGATATTCTAGACAACAAATGCGGTGCAATATAGTTAGATGTGTTTTACAATTAGGTAAATGCAATGTATTAGGTCAAATGTGTTGTCAAATGTCTCAAATGCATTTCAAAATGGAAAAAGTCTGGTTTCTTTGCAAAGTTGGCTAATTTTGGAAATTGTTCCAATTTGAATGATTGTTTCTAGGTCTATGAAAGGTGTTTATTTGTTTCAATTTCTTCATAAAACACTTAGAAAAAAAAATATCTTGTCTTTGAGAATTTGAAAACATGCACAATGAAGACAAGCACAATCCTAGGTTAGGCAAGGACAATATTCACTAGATTCCACGTGGGTTTCCCTAGCCACACTTATTCTTAGCGGGTGAATCTAGAAGCTTGGCCACACAGGCTCCCCCTTACATTCCACTCACTTCTCGGGTCAACCAAGCTTCAAGCCTCCATAAATCTCCCATGGTAGACTTATCACCTCTACTAAGAATTGTGAGAATGTGGATTCCTTGGCAACGACCGTTGTTGCGCTAACAAATAGATGAGCTTTTGGCAACTACACAAAATGTTTTAGTTCGGGACCCCCATTCGAGTGGCCACACATGGAGCAAGATTAGCTCTGATAAGGATGAACTCCAGCCTGAAGAGGTTATGCTCAATAGGGTTTTGGGGAGTTCACTTGTCTATGTGACACATCCACACTCATAATCCTAAGTTTTCCATTAGGTTCACATTTGTGTACCAGTCAGGGGTAGCTCGGCTAAAGAGCTTCGTTTCCAGTTTAAGTCACCTTGGGGTGAGTATTTTTTCCCACCAAGGAAGGCCCAATTCCTAGAGTCAATAATAGTTTCTATTGCACTCAGGATCGCACAAGTGTGCAAGGGGAGAGGATACTTCTATTATTGAATCAGGGTGACACAAAATTGGAGACACTTATGAATTTTAGTTACCAAAATTATAATGTGAGGAAGACACTTAAGACACTTTGTTCTTTTTAAACTTTTAACTTGAAGTGTGAAAGACAAAGCTCATTTTAAACTCATGACATGAGAATGCATGTTCATTTTAACCATATGAGTTGCAATGCATGATTGTGTTCATTTTAAACCCATGACATGAAAATGCATGTAAATTTTAACCATATGAATGTGAAATGCAAGATTGTTGTTGTTGATTGTTTGCCTAAGGAATTGAAAATGTGATAATAAAAATCAACAAAACAAGGTTAGACTCCTTGCCACAAGCTGGAAACAAAAAATTAGTAACCCAAAAACCTCTAAGCTACAAAATGAAAAAGAGAAATCTAGAAAAATTCTATAAAATCTGAAAAGAGAATTTTATCAGGAAAATGCGTCACTCTGTAAAGAAAATGTGTCTTGGGTCTGTACACTCGAATTTATGAGTCAAATTGTCGATATGCAGAGCAAATGCGTCTCGATATGCAAATGCATCATTTGGGCTCTTAGATGCATCACAGCAGAGAAAATGCAGCTTTTTGTTACTCAAATACGTCTCGAGATGGCGGATGTGTCACTCTGCAAAGCAAATGTGTCATGAAAAAATGTTTGTGGCTCAGAAAACTGTGAATGCAGCATTTCATACCAATACCTGCAAAAACACAAAAAGTCATATGGAAATCTACAAAAAACATGATTTTGGCATCGGGTTCACCAATGTAACTATGGGAAATATTTAGGTTAGCAAATTAGTGCATAAATAAAACAAAACCCAAAGTAAACAATGAAGTACAAAGGAGGAAATAACATAAAAATAAAGAAAGATATTACCTAGTGTCTTCAACCTCCATGATTGACCTCCATTGCACCTTCTCTATTTGCTGCAATATGTAGTTTTCCCTCAGATTTTATGTGAGCAACATATGACTATGCTAAGACCTAAGCAAATGTTGAAGGATTTGATCACAAAATGCTACACTATGCAACTATGCAACTAGTAACGAAGACTAAAGTATGCCTAAAATGCCAAAATGTCAAGATGTATGAAGTATGCCTAAGACAAGATTGCATGAAATGTTCATGAGATGTCAAAATGAGAGCAAAATTGGCATTTTATGGAAAATGCAATTTTGGATGAATGGCCAAGATTAAAAGTTGACAAATGCCCTAGAATCAATGGACAAGATTCAATATGACAACCCACAATTAGGGTTAGGGAAACATCAAGGTAAATTTGAAATAAGCACAAACAAGATTTGATTTGAGAAAATCAAATCAAGGGACAAAATTGCATGTGACAAAAAGATAAGAATGGCATAGAAAAAGAGAAAGCTGGAAAATCAAATAATATTAGAAATTATTTGATTTATGGAGTAAAGTTGTTAATTCAAAAAGGTGAGTCATGTGACAGTAAATAATAATTTTAAATTATTTACTCAGAGAGAAATTAGAAAGTGGACAGTTTTAAATAAATAACTTTATTTAAAATTAGAAAAAGTCAAGGTGGATAATGATTAAACAAATCAAAGAGATTTATTTAATTATAAAAAGACATAAATTAGAAAAATCTAGACTGGATAATAATTAAATAAATCAAAGAGATTTATTTAATTATAAGAGGACATGAGAAATTAATGATGTATTTAAATAAATGAATAAAGTTTATTTATTTAAATAATTGAGAAGAAATAATTAAATAAATTTAGGAATTTATTTAATTATAGAGGGACATAGGAAATTAGCAATATATTTAAATAAAATAAATATAAGTTATTTATTTAAATAGTTAGGAGGAATAAAAGATGTGAATTAATTAAATAATTGAGAATTATTTAATTAATAGTTGAATTTGGACCATATGACATAATTAAATATTTTAATTATGTTAAGAAGAAGTATGCTAAAACATAGAAAAATGTGGTTTGCAGGTCGAGGACATTTTTATGTGTCTATAGCAATCCTAGAGGATAATAAGGCTTTGCAAGCTTGTTGCTTTAATAGTCTAATGCTTTGAGATTAATTCTTTGTGTGAGATAAAAAAATTGATAAGATCCCTCATAGGATACATTAGATTTTATGAAATGGTACTAGTAGTTTTATGCCAACTTAGCATATTAGTCATTTGAAAGGCCATGAGAGTCCACGTCCTGGATTTTCTTTACACTTTCATTATTATTTTATTTTGTATCATTTTGAATATCATTTTTAATAGACAAAGGTAGCTATAAAACATGAAGTAAATTCTCCTTCTAGCAACCATAAACCCAACAATATCAACATCGTCTATTGATTTATTATGAAGTTCTTGCAAGTGTGTGTTATTTTAACTCTTCAAAATTCCTTATATGTTTTATAATCTCTATAAAATGGTCCAAAAGTCTCCATGGAAGGATCATACCACCTTTAATTAGGGTGATGACCAATTCAGAGTCATCTAATAGATTTTATTTTACTTATTTTTGGATGGCCTACTTCTCTCCTTATCAAGTTCCAAATATTTGTCCATTATAATTTTATTTCCTAATTGAGTTGTGAAGTATTCCACTAATTTTCAATTATAATTTATCAAAATTCCCCTACCATAGCTACCCCTAGGTTATGATGTAGAAATAAATCACCCCTCAATCATAAAATCACAACAATAAACTATGTAACTCAGAAAATACTTAAAATAACACAAAAACCTGCAAGAAATGTCTTCACTTCTCATTCAAATTCTCCTTCAATTAAATAACAACAAAGCATTTCTAAAAATACATTGTATTGCAGCCATGTGGGCTAATGAAAACTATTAGAAAACTAATAAATATGATTTACAATAGAAAATAAGAATACAAAAATGGTCTCCTTCAACCCAACTTCTTTTACAAGATTCTAGCTCCTTGAACCTTCAAACTTGCAAAAAAAATGTCTTCTTGGTCTCTTTCAACCTTTCTTTTGTTGAAGCTCCCAAGATCCCTTCACATGGACTTCATTAGCTCACTATCTTTCAAAATGTGGAGCTCACTAGCCCCCTAGAACATGGGATTCTATGCAAATAGAAATTTGCAACAATGGAGTATCCAAATCCTCTCTTCAATCTATAGAATCTCCACATCTCACTTACAAAAACTGCCAAAATCCATCCTCCCACATGACAAGGTCTGAATATATAGACTTGTGAATGAGAAAAACCACAATGGTTTTCCAAAACCACAAGAAAATACCTCCTTGGAAAACCCACACCCCATTTGGAGAATAAATCATAAAATAATAAAAAATACTCAATGCTCACATGGCCTTGACATGGGCACCTAAACCATGGCCAATCAAATTTGGTCAATCTGGTGTGCTTCATTATTCTCTAATGGCTATGACGGCTCCATGAAAGAACATGCACCAACATGCAAACTTAGGCACCCCAACATGCAAGAGCAAGAAAATCATACAAATCAACATGTAAGGACTTGCATTGATGAGTTTTATCCACCTTGAAATGGACGGCTAGGGTAGAATATTCCTTCGAGATGTCCTTCAAACATTTACCAAAGTAAATCCACCTCAAAAATTATAATTAAAAAACACAATATGGAAAAACTACAATATTTGGAAATTAAAATAATTATTTCCCCACACATTAGCCCTTATTGAAAATATAAAACAAATAAAGGAAATACTTTTGGTTGATGCAAGATTGTTGATGATTGTGGATGCTCTTGCATCAAACACCTAAGTTGGGAATTTTTTTATGAATATGGATTCACAAAATGGAGTTGATTGGTATAGTACCGCCCTTTTGGATTGCAAGAAATCATTAGCGAACTCCATCACTAAATTTGATAGAAAAGTTTATTCCTTCGCCTCTTCCAACAATTAGCCAAGAAACTTTCCATCCTCCTCCACCAAGTGTGAACACTATTCCTCCTTCCTCTCATGGACTCACATCCACCATAGACCATCCTCCTTCACCACATCTCTTCTTCTCTCCTTTCCTTCTTCATGGGATCCAACCCACCACAAATTGACCACATCCACAAAGTTCATCTTGAAACATCAACTACAACCTCTCTACACAAACATGCAACATTTGTATACCAATCTACAACTATAACTCCATCTTCTAAGACTACAATCTCTTCTATAGAAGGTAAATAATCATCATTTTTTAACTCAAAATCAAAATTTACCTTATCCTTCTTTGTTGCCCCAACATCATCTTCTTCATCCTTCACTAAAATATTTATCTTCTCACCTCAATTGGAAAGTTTTGCAAGCCACTCTTCTTATTGACAATAAATATTATTTACCCTCTTTAGTTGTTTCACCCTTCTCAAGCTCTATCGCTGCAACAATATCTTCATCTACAATCATTGATACAGTTTCCTTGGCTACAAATAATTCTTCTATCTTCCTTATCTCCTCTCTTAGTAGGGAATCTCCTCCTTTTTTTCCAATCACCTCATCATACTTAGGACACTCAAATTCCATCATATCAACTTCTTCTAGAACCTCTTATTTTTCAAATACAACCTCCTCATTCTCCACTATTATACCTTCAACAAGACATGTCTCAACTATAGGTTCATCAATTTCTTCGTATTCATCCTCTTCTTTTTCTTCAATCATGTTAAAGTTGCCTCCTAGGATCCAAGGGACATCTGGGAGGCTGGTTAACCACTTCCACAATTCAATCCTCCCAAAGTAGTCATTTGGTGCATAGATAGAACAAATTCCAAACTTGGAATCACCCCTTTCAAATGAGACCCACACAACTTTGTTGTAGGGGGATACCCTAAAGTTTGTTAAGGTTTCCAACTGTTAGCTATAAAAATGGCTACACTTCCTCTCCCCTTCTAATGTTGGAAAACAAGATGCACAGAGTTTCCCCATATAAACGTCAAGTTGGTTTCAAGAGTGAACCCAACTACCTTGACTTCTTGCAACAACAAAAAAGTCCTTATTTTTCTCCATATTGAGAAACCTTCTCACCACATATTTACTGTCATGGGATTCCAAACCCCTAACATTCCATGATGTACAATTAAGCATCATTATTCTCATTGGTAGAGTTGGTCTCTTTACTACTCCTAAATAACTCAAAGCACTTAGGAGTCTTCTCTTCAATTTCAAATCTTTTGGGTGAGGGAATAGTCAAAACAATACTTTTTTTCTTTCTTTTCCTTTAATGATCCCCAAACTATTTATTCTAATGGTTATGGTGCTACCTTTTTTCCAACCTCTCTTCTTCGGTTCTTTAGGAGGGAAAGGAGTGGCCTCCTTTTTTACCTCCTTCACTACTTCTATATTTGTGTCATCATCCTTTACAGCATCAACCTCAACCACCTAGGTTTCCTTAGATTCCCTGGAATTTATGTTATGGTCCACCCCACTGGAGGAGGGCACAAGGCTTTCAGGGGTCCGCTCACCACCACCGTGTCCAATAGGGGCAGCAGGTTCAATGGAGGGGATTGGGTTATCAACAAAACCTCTAGAGATTTCAGCCTTATCCACTAACCATCTCCTAACCATTTCAATTATAGAATTCACAGAGTCTTCCAGGGGGGTTGAGAGTGAACCATCACAACCACTTGTGAGGTCTTCCCCACTCCTCATTGAAGTACCATTATTGGTCATACTAATTTTAATGGGGTTAACAATATCTTTAGTAGCATTCCCCAAGGAGTGGGGGGTAACCTCCATATTGGTAACCATACAACCACCCTCAAAGCCACCAATAGAGGCAAGTTTGCATTATGTTGTTTTCCTTGCGGGCCTGTACCATTGAGCTCTTTGGCTTCAATTGAGGAGACGATATTTTTTACCATACAAGAGGTTTTTTTGCATTTTGATTTTCTTGGAGGTTGTCGATAATAGTCTCTTCATCTACTTGAACTCCATTAACATAAGTTTTAATAATTTCAACTTTGCTTTTAGACTTATTAAGTTCACCATTCATTCTTATTTTCTCTAATACTAATTGTTGAGCATATTTTTAAGAGGGAATAATTCCACACAAGTAATTTTGGAGACCACCATCGGAGCACAGGAAGGAGGAATGGAACTAGAGCTAGGTGGGGGGACAAGGGAAGGCAGGGAGAGGGCGGAGTCTATAGACAACAAGGGCTCAAACTAGTTGCACAAGGCCACCAACAAGTGACACACAGGAGAGGGAGGGGGAAAAGAGGGGGACAACTGGTCAGGGGGAATGGACAAGGAAGGCTCAGTGGGGGGGACACACCAACAGAAGTTGAAGGAGAACCAGGACAGATCCCAACCGATGCGAGAGGGGATGAGCCAGCATCATTGGGGCTAGACACACCACTGAAGGGGGGCTCCACACTTGGGGACACATCAACATGCTTGGACTAAGAACCACCAACGGGCTTATGAATAAGTAGGCAATTCTTTCAAACATTCCCCTCCCTTCTACAAAGGTAACATGCCCCCAAACCACCAAGAATCTCCACCAAATAGACATGGAGGGTTCCTTCAATCCTCGGACCAATGTTTACAGGAAGCTCAACTTCGGGGTTAAGGGAAATGAAGATACGTGCACTCATGTCAGGAAGCATGACTTGAGGACTATTGACCCAAATCACATTTTCGAATGGCACCAACACTTGGGGAATGAAGGACCAGAGGTCCTGGGGGGACCCCTTTTAGAAGTAGCCATCTAGGGCTTGACAGGGCAAGAATGTCTTCACAGTTTTCCCCATGCAACCACGAAAACACCTTGAACACGGATTTCCCTATGCTCCAGTAGGGTTTCCTTAACACCTTCAATTGCATTTCATGACTTTTAAAAAAAATTAAGAACATTCCTTTTTGTATACTCCTAAGAGAGGAATTTGAACATTTAATTTTTGATTCCAAACAGTTTTGAACCAGTTATCCAAGTATTTCATGGCAGTGAGATTATTAGGGTCAACCGCAACAAAGAACACCACAACCTTCGACATCCTACCCATTTCACAATGGATTACATCTAACATATTCTCATTGGGAGCAACAACAGTGGTGTCGGGAGGGAACATACTTCTCGACTTTGTCATTTCAAAAACAAACTTGGCATTTTCCAAGCATATAATGTTGGGAAAATGAAGAAGATTGACTATATCTATAGTTTTTGTGTTGTCATTGATGTCACCATGTTGTGGTTACAAGTTTAAGGTTGTAGCTAATCCGGTATTTTGGTTTGGTATTTGAACAGATATTCATGCTACTCCCTCCAGTATTCTTGTCTGCACTCCTCCGCAGTCAACAGTTATTGCCCACAATTTTGGGAAATTGCTTATGATTGTTGAAAGCATACATGTTCAAAATACTACGTGCTCCGGTGCTCGTACAGTGTTGTGGCAACCAACAAAATGTTTAATGCTTTTGCTTGAAGTCTATTCCTAGCCAACTTCTTGGAGTAATTATAAAATGGTGAATTAATTTTTCTATGCGGATATTTGTGCAACCTATCCTAGGTCTAGGCCAACTTGATATAGCATGTTGGAAGATTGAATTACTTCTTGGAAATATTTTGTGGAAGATTGGGGCCGACAGTTGGTATTTATGGTAAATATGAAATGCATCTAATTAGGCTGACCTAATTGATGCTTGCAAATAGATCGAGTATATATATGCGAATGTTGAACAGGTTTTGAGATGACGATGAAGAAGTGCAAGTGAGTAAGAAGTGTGATTGATGGAGCAGTAGAAAGTGCAAAAGTGAGCGAATATAATGAAGTTTGTTAAGCTAGTATATTGAGCATCACCAGAACTATATCAGCATTTGTTGGGTACTATTCTCAATTCATTTTGGCTGTAAAGCCTTCTTTTGTTCTGTAAATCTTTTGTAGGAAGTGATCCTCCTTGTAAGCAGTGAGCTTTTGTATTTGGAAAGTGAATCCTTTATGGGCAGTGAACCTTACAATTTTTTGTTCTAGAACAACTTTATACTATGAGTTAATCCTCACCACGGTTTTTCCCTCATTGGGTTTTCCACGTAAAATCTGGTGTTCAATGTGTTATCTTGCTTTCTATTTTGTATCTCTTGCTTATGCTTAATTACAAAATAGTATGTTTGTGAAATGGATGTGTTGAAGTTTTAAACTTGAATTTATGAGACAACTGATTCACCCCCCCCTCCCTCAGTTGTCTTGCATCCTTTAACAATTGGTATCAAAGCTTTGGTTCTATGGTGAAAAGCTTAGCTGCTTGAGGTGGATCCTGAAGATTGATCAGATGGATGATAAAGGAGAGCTCAAGACTACTCTTGAGGATCTTGACAAAAAGTAAAGAGAAAACAGAGATCTGAAAGAAAATCTTGATGATGCAAATGAATATGTCCAGAAGTTGAAAGAACAACTGAAGAAATTCAAGGAAAGACACAAAGAAGTAAGTGAACAGTTGAAACAAGAGATAATTGGATTAAAGATGTCAGTAGAAGAAAAGAAAAGAATTGAAGAATGTCTGAATACAATGGTACATAACAAAGTTGATGAATGCACTAAACTTGAATAGGAGATGGTGAACCTGAGGATTGAACTGGAGAAGGCAAAGCTCTGTGAAAACAAGTTCAAATCTAGCTCCGATAAGCTTGAAGAATTGATTACTAGACAAAAATCAAGTAAAGACAAAACTGGTTTGGGAAATGATGCAGGTGAAAGTTCTAAGTGAAATAAAATGACTCGAGACAAGGGTAAGTAGAAAAGGAAGCTTGCAAGAAGACATCCTATGAGACAGCCTAATGCACAAAGGTATCCCTCTTTTAATGGTACTTGTTTTTCTTGTAATTTAGGTATGGTCATAAAGCAACAAAGTGCAGAAGCAGAATGAATCAGAATCAATTTTCTGGCTCTTTCTCTGGACAATGTTTTTCATGCAAGAATTTTGGACATAAGGCTACTAAGTGCAGATATCAATTCAGTGGGATGATGAACAGATTTCCTGGAGATAGAATGAATCAATCCTTTAATGGCTACTACTATACATGCAATAAATTTGGACACAGAGCAAATCAGTGTAGGTCGAGAGGTAATGGAGGTTATAATACCAATCAGAAAAGTGTTGTCTATTATAACTATAATAAACTTGGACATACTCAAAGGTTTGTAGAAGAATGGAAAGTCGTTTGCTCTGGTAGAAAAGAATGATCTGGTAAATAATATTAACAAGGAAGAGGTGAAACAAGGGATGAATAAGATATGGAAAAAGAAAAAGAATGAAGAAGAAAAGTCTGAATCTACTGATGTGTTTGTGCTCTCTTTTGGTACAGACAACTTATTCAGCAATTAGGCCTAGCATGGCCTTAGGGGAAGTATTATTAGAAAAATTATAAAACCCCCTATTGTATGGTGTGTCAAAGGCTGGCATGAAGATGGAATGTGAAAAATGAATATTCAGAAGTCTTGGAAAAGGAACAGGAAGAAATCATGTTGGTATGGAAATTTTTGGATTGAATTAGGGTTTTCTGTGTTGGAAAGGATGTTTTTAGCAACTTTTTGATGCTTGTTGCATTTAATGTGTGGTTAGGATAAATTCAATGATGTATAGGTTGAAATTTTGAGAGTCTTCTTGGTTAATTGAGCATTTGAAGAATTTGAGCGATCTTGAAGCAAGCTGAAGCAATTATGAAAGGAATTAAAAGTAATTAACTCAAGTAATCATAGAATTTGTTTCTCTATTTGTAAAGAGGATAGAAAAAGAAAAACAAAGAAGTCTCGAATAATGAATTAAAGAAAGCGTAGAAATGGACAAAGAATCGAGTGATGTCCTCCCTCTGAAATAGAAAGGAGTTGAGCTAGAGGAATTTGACCACAGAAAAATGAAAGAAATGGAACTAGGGCTAAATAAAGATGAATTATAAAACATCAAAACCCTAGGTATGGATTTGTGGAGCAAATTTTTGTGGGTTGTCAATAAGGAGTTTATCTTTTTCTTATTGAATCATTTCAAAAATGAAAGCATTGTATTGGACAAACCCTACTTGGTTACGAAGGAAGCGATCGAGGCTATCACTAGCTTATGCAGTATCAGTGACCTTCCTGGAAAGAAAACTATAAAGTATAAAGATGTGGAGGAATTGACTAGCATTAGCAAAGACCCACGATACTTATTGATAAATACTTTTGAAGATTTGGCTATGAGGTATGTGGCGTACGACATTTCTTACAAGGTCTATTTTAGAAATTGTGAAGGTTCCACAACATACATTGTTGTTCTTATTGCGCACATGATGGTTAAGGAGAATAGGAAATTTGACTTGTGTAGCTTGTTGCTTGAGAATCTCTCTAAAAATGTTTGAATGTCAATAATTGAGGGTTTATCCCTTTTGTTTCGGATCTTTGTTGGTATGCTTGGTGTTTTACTTTTTGTGTTCCCTGTCAAGAAAAGATAATGTGGTATGGGAATCTAGAATTCCTATTGGAAAATAGGTTTACAGATATCTTGAGGCATTGTCAGACAGTGGAAATATGTGTAAGTCTTATTTCACATATTTGAAATAAAATATTTGCTTCGGTATATCTACTTTGAGTCAGTTTGAGGAGGGCTCTTCCTCTGGTGAAAAGAAATTGGAGATTGTCATTTGTGAATTCCCTCCAAAATCGAAGAAGAAGAAAGCTATAACTAGAGATATCATTGGCATTTCAAAAGAAAAGGAGAATGTATTCTCTAATGACATCCAGTCTATGTTAGTTAAGGGAAAGATGAAGAAGCTTGGTGAAGTATGGAGTGCAGCATCTCCTATTGACAAACTAAAAATTTATGATGCTTTGGTAGAATACCTACTTCGGAAAGGTATTGATGTATCAGTTGTTTCTAGTTTCTTGTCGCAAAATCTTGTTGAGATTATTGAAGAAAGAATGTTACTTGAAGGTCCAGAAGGACGTAAATTTGAAGGTTTGGTTGAAAAGAGGTGTAATAAAGCTAAAGGGAGATTATCTGAACTAATTGTGGAAACAAAGAAGTGCATTAAAGAAATATCTGACATTTACAAATATTGTCTCTGATGGCCTACTATAGTAGAAAATTTTATAAGTAAAATTGATGCAATTGACTCAAAAATAAACAGTATTGGAAATAGTTTTGACATCTTTGAAGATAAAGAAGGAAAGCAAAGATTGAGAGTTGGTGAACTTCAAGCTGAACTGATTGTTGTGCAAAGGCAAAGAGATGATCTAGTTAAGACTTTTTGGCTCCTTAAGGAAATTGTTGAGGCTCGGTTAGACCATCTATTCGGAATTCTTACTAATGCAGAAGATGTTGAAGGAAAGAGTTCATATTGTTCGCTGTCTTTTACTCTGTTGGGCGTATTGGAAAGCATTTGCACTTGGATGGAGTCTGCTACATTTAACTGGAAGAAGCTATGTCTAGTTCTTGAGGAGAGATATAAGAGATTTTTTTAGGTGAAAAGTGTTATCTTTACTTGAATCCTGAATGTTCTATTTCTATTGTTTCTACTGAAAAGAGAAAAAGGGGAGAAGAAATTTTTGGTCATCTAGAAAAAAAAATTGGAATCTTTATGACTTTTGATGTCACCATGTTCAATTTTTTGTACACCCTTTTTGGCCACCCTTTGCCATTGATGTCAAAGGGGGAGAGATTGAAGTTAGGAGGAGAGATTGGAGTTGGAGAGTTTTTGTAGTGGGGAGAGATTGTGCTAAAAGTTTGAAGATTTTTTTGTTCCATGTTGACATCAATGACAAAGGGGGAGATTGTTGGAAAAATGAAGAAGATTATCTCTACAGTTTTTGTGTTTTCATTGATGTCACCATGTTGTGGTTACAAGTTTAAGGTTGTAGCTAATCCGGTATTTTGGTCTGGTATTTGAACGGTATTCATGCTACTCCCTCTGGTATTCTTGTCCACACTCCTCCACAGTCAACAGTTATTGCTCACGGTTTTGGAAAATTGCTTATGATTGTTGAAAGCATACATGTTCAAAATACTACGTGCTATGGTGCTCGTACAGCATTGTGGCAACCAAAAGAATGTTTATTGCTTTTTGCTTGAAGTCTATTCCTAGCCGACTTCTTGGAGTAATTATAAAATGGTGAATTAATTTTGCTATGCAGATATTTGTGTGACCTATCCTAGGTCTAGGCCAACTTGATATAGCATGCTGGAAGATTGAATTACTTCTTGAAAATATTTTGTGGATGATTGGTGCCGACAGTTGGTATTTATAGTAAATATGAAATGCATCTAATTAGGCCGACCTAATTGATGCTTGTGGATAGATCGAGTATATATATGCGAATGTTGAACAAGTTTTGAGACAACAATGAAGAAGTGGGAGTGAGTAAGAAGTGTGATTGATGGAGCAGTAGAAAGTGCGAAAGTGAGCCAATATAATGAAGTGTGTCAAGTCAGTATATTGAGCATCACCAGAACTGTATCAACACTTGTTGGGTGCACTATTCTCAGTTCATTTTGGTTGTAAAGCCTTCTTTTGTTCTATAAATCTTTTGTAGTTAGTGAGCCTCCCTGTAAGCAGTGAGCCCTTGGCAATGAGCCTTACAATTTTCTATTCTAGAACTTTATAATGTGAATTAATCCTCACCATGGTTTTTCCCTCATTGAGTTTTCCACATAAAATCTAGTGTTCAGTGTGTTATCTTGCTTTATGTTTTGTATCTCTTGTTTATGCTTAATTACAAAATAGTATGTTTGTGAAATGGATATGTGTTGAAGTTTTAAACTTGAATTTCTAAGACAACTGATTCACCCCCCCTCTCAATTGTCTTGCATCCTTTAACATATAGAAGCGTCAACAACAAGGGCATCCCAAAAGGATTTAGGGTTGTTATTGCCATTGACTTCCCCCACCTCAAACAGCCTACACCCAGAGGGATTGGGGGGGAGGGGGAGTGTACCCCCCACCATGGTAGTTTACACAGGCGAAAAGCCCTTCAGGCCAGCGGAAGCTAGAAAGACCAAGCCATGGAAAGCCAACATGAAACCAGAAAAAGAACCAAATGCAAGAACAAACAAAAGGCAACAAATGAGGGCAACTACCGTGGGGAATAGAGGGATAGTACCTTCGTGGGGGAGGGCCACACCTCCCCCACCACGATGCAAACGAAGCCCACAAATTAGCATGGCGACCAAGTTGCAAAGCAATCCCAGAGTTGCAGAGCCCTTAAAATTCCCTGGATTCGATTGTCTAATGTCTTACCAATATATTATTATTATAGAATATACAATTATAAATATATTATTATAATTAATATACATGGCTCGATCTCTAGAAAATTGTCTCAATAACAAATATCTGTATATTAGGCTAAGTAATGGATATATTTTTTTTATAAATTGGATATCCTTTTTTTTTAAAGTGGATATCCATTAATAACAAATATCCATTTTGCTTTGGTGTTTACCATAGCAAATGTACTTTTTACCAACCTAAGTAAAAAGTCAAACATGAATTCCACAATTTTTCCTTCCTCGTGTAGCATTTTTTTTGTAACATTGCCACTACTTGGCCCCCCATGATCCTACACAGACCCTTGATCCTAAATGTTTTGACCACATTCAAGACTACATCTCCAAAATCAAACCAAGAACACAACTAAAAGATTACAATATTGATAAATATTGATTCTATGTGTTATCCAAGCTTGGTCCTAAGTATTCAATGTTTGTTTCTAGCTTTCATGCCCATCGGCTTTCTATGGGAGCATCATATGTTGATCCTAAGTTTGATGACTTTACAAATCTCCTAATCCAAGAGGAAGCAAAGTTAATGCATATGGGTCTAATCAATTCTTCTAAGTCCCAAGCATTGTTGGCTAGTGAGTCTAAGGTAGAGAAAGAATCAGGCAATCTTGATAAGAAGCAAAAGAAGAAAAAGAACAAGCCACATAAAAAATTTGAATCCTCCCTCTAAAGGGGAATCATCTCAGGAGGAGAAGTCTACATGTCCATATTGCAAGAAAAGTTGACATGATGAACATCAATGCTACTCAAAACAGATTAATGAGTGGAAGAATCTTCTTAAGAAGAATCAAATCAATTTTCCTTCATCATCAAAGGGTTCATCTTCTTCTACATAAAAGTTTGATTGGCATAAAGGGCAATCACTCGTAGTTGCAGATTTTGAGTTTGAGAGTATTTTCTCTTCATTTGAGTTTTGTTCATCACCACACATCTTGATGGCTAACAACACATATATGTGTGTTTATGGGAAGGGATCCATTAACATGGATGACAGAGTATTTAATGATGTTCTTTGTGTGCCTTCACTGTCAACCACTATCCTTTCTATCTATCAGATCACACATGGTGGAGTAGGTACAAGTGCTGAGTTCACACCAGATTCTACCATAATTTGAGATTTGTATAAAGAGGTTGATCACCAATCTTGGGTCTACACCTTCTCACATTTTACTCCTAATAATTCAATAGATGTTCACATTGAGGCATCTAGTGTGGACACTTTTGAGGAGATTCAATATGGTCATTTGAATCTTGGTATTCTTTTTGAGGATTGAGTAGCATGTATTGATGTTCCATCTCCTTCATCTATTGTTGTACTTGAGGATGCTTGTGATTCCATAGTTTTGGCTCCTTATGGCATTGTAGAGTAGGAAAAACGTCGTCTTCCAGAGATAGCTACCTAAGATGAGTACTTGACAGACACTATTGGTTTGTTTTGTGAGTTCCATATTTCAAATTTGGGAGACATCATTGATTTCATTCATCTTATCTTTGATGGAGATGATCCTTCTTCGGTTGTTGTGAGTGAACACTCTGACCCTCTTGTTCATTTTGTACATGATCATCTTTCGCAATTTGACATAATTGTGGATTCTTTTGGACAACATTTGGAGGCTTCTTTGTCTCCAAAAGAGGTAACTTTGTCTTCAAATTATGTTCCATAATCATTTCTAGGAGATTTTGGATTGTCATCTTCTATAGTGTGGCCTAGAATGTTTGTTTGAAGCATGACGGCTTTCAGCATCGACATAGATACACTTGAGCATTCTTTGAAGATATCACATATCACCCTTCTTCCTGCATCTTCCTTTCAAGAATGGAAAGACATCTTGCATACCATGTTGGTCTTGTTTCTTCCTAAGGGAAGGAACATTTTTCGATAGTATTGGATCATCTTTAACATTCAATGTCAAACATTTGTCATCATTGTAAGAGACTCAACATTGAGGGTGGATTACATGGTCTCTTTTCTTCTCTCTTATGGGTGGGGTAGGTGGTGAGAGGCGAAGGGACAAGGAGAGGACGGATTGTATTTTTCCTCGCATGGGATTTTGTCATTCGCATTCATCATTGAGAACATTTTGTTTTCATCTCTCTTTTAGAGGAGTTTTGTCCCACTAGATTTTTTCCTTTTCTCTATTTGTGAAAGATTGCATTTGCATTTATACATGAGTACCTAACATGGCCTCGCAGTCAGAACCCATATTTGCATCATTTGCATAATAATTTACTCCCCAAGTTGCACTTAAGGGGGGTGTTGGTGTAAATAAGTTTCACCTATCTAATCATTAATAGGTCATATTTACATGTTAAGTTTACTTAGGTCCTAGGTGTTTTTTTCTATAAGTCTTAATTGTCTAGATAAGATTTGATCATATTTTATCTAGTTTTTTATTTAATGTTTGTGTCCTAAATCATTTAGTATTGTTGAGATAATTGTCTCATTGTACATGATTAAGACACATGTCATGGTCTTATCTAATTCTATCTCACAACTTGTCTTTATAAGCAAGACATCATATGTACATCATATATTCAATCTGACAATATTGCATCCATAATCATAACATGGTATTTTTGCCATATCTCTCTTGTATAAGTTATTTTTGTCTTTTGCAGGTGATCTTGGGGTGTTGGGAGTTCACCATTAACTCCTACAACTTGTTTCATTTATATGATATAATAAGGGAACTATTACTAATCATATGGACAAGGGGGGCATTTCACTTATCATATATGAGCATAGGGACAACTACAAGCATCAAGCAAATGGTATTATAATTGTAGCTTATAGAAATGTCATATTGTAGCATGTGCATAGTTGTAAGATAAGAACTCATTTTTCAAATCAATTTTAAACATTGTGATGATGTATGACCTTTAGTGTACAATTACACCCTAGGAAGAACCATTGATAGCATGTTCTATTACAAGTAGTAATATCTTTTATGGCATTACAATATAACCTTTATTGTCATATGGGTTACAATAGCAAGGATAGTCATTCCTAGCTGCAAGGTTAAACATTGCAGCATTAAGAGACCAATGTTGTCACATGATTTCTAGTCCATGGAAATCACTATAACATGTTACATACATGTTAAAGGGTTAAAGAGTCATCAAAAAAGTGACTTTTTTGTGAAATCAATGGCTACCATAGATTTTCATCATAGGAAGGACACATGTTGGGTTTTTTTCACATTTCTAGGTTTGAAGCATGATAAGAACATCACTACATTTTTCCCTATAGCATTATTGGTGTCAAGTATCACTTCGGAGATGTAGAGGGATCTTGTACCAATTAAACACAAGAGAACTATACACAAAGAACTACTACCTTCTATCTTCTATCTCAAGGGACTCAGAATGCAAAGAATCACCCAAAGGGGATATAAATGATGTTTTGTTCGAATAATTTGGGCATAGAAGTTTTAGAAATGGAGGGATAAGTTCTATATTTTGAAAATAAGCTTCTAGGACCAAAAAAGCCCTCTAAGAAGGGTGGTGTGATCCATATAGGATCTAGGAGGAAAGATAATCATTAGCTGAAGTCCCTTCAACAAGTTTCAAGCTCTAAAATCAACCCAAAACTCAACAATGCAAAAGCACCAACTTTTCAAATGGCAATTTTAAAACCGTTAGGGGGCAATGTTATAACCACCTTGTCAATTTCGTAGACGATGCAATGAAAATGAAACCGCCAATATTTAGAAACGGGGAATTTTGTCCCAACATACGTAACAAGAAATGTGAAATGCTCCAATTGACCCTATCTCTCCAAAGTAAATGCAAGAGATCTCTCTAACACACGTCTAAAGTCTTATAGTACTCCATAAAAAGACTTTGGCAGCCCAAGACAAACGAGGAGGAGAATTGAAGTTGTAACGAGGAGGAGAATTGAAGTTGTAACGAGGAGGTTAAGAAAAACTGAAAGTTGAGATATAGACTCGACAGAACTAATACGTTGTAGCTGTACTGTTTATTTGAGAAATGCACCATGACACGAGAATTTGCCACTACCATTTGGGCTTAGCTCCTTCCTCGGGGTTTCCAAAAATAAATGTTATTATGTTGCATTTTTATTCATTTCAGCCCTCCATTTCTGTTTACAACATGCACTTTTAAATTTTTAATTCCTCCATTCTCAGTGTCATTTGCTAACAATTAGTAGTACAATAGTTTTAATTGTTTTCATGACTTCTACTTGAAATTAGAGGAGATTACAGATCAAATCTCCTTTCTCAGACACTTGTTCTCAATATTTTGTAAGTTGGAAAATATTCCAACAGCCATAGTTGCTTTTAATTTTCTAGTCCTTTTGCTTTGGGAAGGATATAAGAACACGCACCATCTTAAACCTTTCAACTTAATTGTTTATAAAGACAAACATGAAATTTCTGAAGCATTTTGATACAAGAAACCAAAAGTATAAAGCAAATTTTGGCACTTATAATTTTTACTAGTCTTATTTTGATTTTCAATTTTATAATATATGAAATTCCGAAATCTTCAATTATTTTCCTATAGATAAGAGATGAGGATGGAGAAGCCTTCTCTACTTGGGACTACCTCATTTAGCTTACAAAAAGTTTGTGCAACCGAAGAACTTAACTGCAAAGTTCACCTTAAAGGAATTCTTTCTTTCTCGCAGCCCTACATGAAAATACAAAGCGTGCGTGATAGAGCCTCTTGAAGTTTTCCCGTGCATTTTTAGTATAATGAGGATTAGGAACCTAGCCGAAAATTAGGGGAATTATTTCTGACTTTCTTGCTGACCTAGATAAAACAATGCTGATGCCTTACACCCATCGTGGAACATAACTGCAACAGTAGAAAACATGTTGGCCAAAACAAATGGAATGGAGGGGCAACAATGAAACCCCACAACTCACAAGGAAACAGAGCAAAACAGAAATACTGAGATTAAGATCAAATTCAAATGGTATTGACCACGATAATAGAAAAAACTTAAATTTCTTTTACCAGTAGCCATCTTTTGCATCTATGTTCTGCAAGGGCCATATTGTTCTTAATTACATCTGGCCCAAATTTCCTGCTCTTCGAAAACCTGTAACTCAATGGACATCCATTCCGAGGCTGACATTTTATGAAATGCAAAATGATAGAAATGAGCCAACTCTACTCTCCTGTTCAATGCAATGTTCCACGAGGTTTCGGGGATGGTGACGGGGGGACGGCAAGGGATGCGGGGATGGGGGGTCTAGGTTTGGAGGTGGCGAGGGGACGGCGGGAGGACAGCGGCAGGGGAACGGCAAGGTGCTGAAATATATTTAGTACTTGAAAAAATAGTTATAAAAAAGATGTATAAGAATTATACATCTTGGAGACAACTAGGAGTTCCCTAGACATCTTGAGGACACCCCAGCATCCTTGAAGTCCTAGTAGCATCTTGGAGACAGCGACACACTGGTGATGGGATGGTGGCGCTGGTGGTGGGCTAGTGGGGAGACGTCCCCTCCAAGTCCCCAAGTCTCTGAGACGTCCCCATCTAGGAAATGCAGGGTTTTTGGGGGGGGGGATGCGTCCCCATGGAACATTGCAATGTATTTGTGTATACACTTTTATATACCATCAATTAAGAGCCAAAATATTTAGTAACACAGAAAAAGGACATGAAATATTTGCTGACACTATTGCATGAATGAGTTCATACTATAGATATGACTGACTTTTGGTTTTACTTTATAGCAGAAGTGTTTAATTTTAAAATGTGATTTTTTTCGATTGAAGTCACGTGAGACTTGGGTTTTTGAGGTATTGAAGATTGTACCCAGATGAAAGCTTTACAGGTATTCACTATTTAGTATTGTGTCCTAATCTAACGGAGAAATGTATTCCTAACCATGAAATACTGGCATGTGCTTACAAATAATGGATGGCATTCAATAACCTTGTCTGCAACAAAAGCAAATGCCTATTAATACATTAAGCTACCGATATAAGGTGGCAGCAAGAATTACCCAATAGTGATTGTTTCAGAATATGAGTTCCAAGACCTTAGTGGAACCGAAGAAATGAGTATGTCTCAAAGTGAACTCCTAAATGATGCAAATCATCTTGCACAGTAACAACGGCCATGTTAACCACCATCGTGAAAGAAAGGGATCAGCAGCGTATAACCTTAGATATCCAGGACCTGACAGTTAACTAGCTCAACAAAGCCAAAACTCTTATTCGCAATGGTCTTCCATCCGTCACCCTCAGAATCAGAGGCAACCAATGAGCTACATGAGGGTGATGATGAAGAAGATATATGTGTAGGATCACTTGTGTCAGCCTGCAAAACAGCAATGTCATCCTGGGAATTTTTAGTGATGACATGAAGCTTTCCCATAAAGCCAGCGAGTAGATAAGGAGACTCTGAATCTGTGAAATCTTGTATAGGTACTTTTCTCAGAACAACTTTCCAGGTATCTCCCTGAGGATCGTACATCTTTATCTTACCACTGTCTAACGAACTAGAAGGATCCAATGCATACAGATCACCATTCACTACAACACTTAATTTGGTGCCTGCCTGCCTAGCTGGCCAGCCCTCTCCCATACCGTTTGGCATCTCCACCCAAGAATCGGAAGCAGGATCATACATTTCACCACCAACATCTACAAAGAAAGGCCAAGAATACAAGCTCTGCGGCACACACAGTTTCCCTCTGAAAGTTGTCATCCCAGTTGCAATTGGCTTGAGCATATCTGCCAAAAAGGCTGTCGGTAGAACTTGAGCTCGTGCAAATGGCATGCCAGAAATTTGCCTCCAAGTGTTTGTCACTGGATCATAAACTTCTGCTGATTGAAGTGGAGTCAAACCACCTCTGCCCCTATTCACTCCACCAACTGCATAAAGCTTGTTGTTCAAACTGGCTGTTTTGCAGTAAGCCCTTGCGGTGGTCATTGATGCAATTTCTGTCCATGCATTTATTCGAGGATCAAATCGCCATACACACCTCAAAGCACAAGCTCTTGAGAATCCTCCCAAAACGTAAAGGCATCCATCAAGTGATCCTACAGCACAGCCACAAAAAGGTGTTCTATCCAAAGAATCCTTTCGTCCAAGCCAATTCTTCACAAGGCCCGTTAGTCTGCTACTTGAATTTCCTAGTGCATTCCACAAAGTCCATCCCAGACCTGTTTGATTAGATTCTACCTCATGCACAATATCTGGCATTGGAGGCAAGCCCTGCCATTTGCCTGATGAGGGATCCAACGTATGCCATAAAAGCTTTTCTTCTTCGTCTTTCAACAAAATGTATAACCATTCCTCTGCCAAACCCATTTCTTTTCTTAATTTGAAAATTTCCGAGTCCCTTAGCACATAATTCCATGTTTTGCACACTATTTTCAAACGGGAATAGCATCCACGGGGCACCCTGGCCAGAATTTGAATAGATAGCTCATCAGGAAGGCCAGAAATTATCCTTGGTCTCCCATCCACATCAAAAGTTGATAGCCTTTGTCTTTTATGGCAATCAACTTGGGGTGTTGTTTGGTACTCCAAGCTCTGATTTCTAGCTGAACTCCAAATGGCACCCATAGCAACTTAACAACCTTCACTCTGAAACAGAGAATGCCCTCAACAGATTAATTAATACCTAGGCTAAATTGCATTATTATACCTACTCAAACCACTCTCTAAAATGCAGTTGTCCTTGCCTTCAAGTGTGGAATAGAAAACACTGCAGCCTGAACTCGACCAACTGGATTGATTGAAAGAAATTTCAATGATACTCTCCAAGAATACAGCTAAACAATCTGACTACATCAGAATGAGAATTCCACATGCTATTATTCACATATTTTCTGGCTCTTCTTGATCATTTCACCACATTTAGAGAAGTTTGAGAACAGAGATTAATGAAATGCATGCTACGCGAGATCTCAATAGAAAAGCTTCCTCAATTGTTAAGAACAAATATTCCTTGCTTAGGGGAATTGCCCAGATGCAAGATAAGAAACAACAATCCTGTTTATCAGTATATCAACTGCCAAAACAATTATCCACCGAATGAGGTGGATATCAAGAATCGACCAAAGCTTAGCAAGGAGAAACAATTTTTACTGTGCGTTGTGTTGTTAAATACCAGAAATGTAGCAAACCTGTGACATCAGCGGCCTGTTCACAGAAGGAAAGAAAAATTAGCTATAAAAATCTCAATTCAGATACAATAGATTGGATCATTGACATTTTTATTGATAGTTGGCAAAGAAAATAAGCAAATCTTGATGGTTTCCAACAGAAACAAGAAAATCTTGATGGCTTCCAGGGAAAACATGCAGATAGAATGAGAACAATTTCAAGCTATCTAACATGACCATGAGATAATAACAAGAGGCAAAGGTTACCAGCTTGATTCCAATTAATCCCTGAACAATTCAACTCAAAACCTCCGAATTAATGATTTCTGCCACAAAATATGCAGAAACCTGAAAAAAAGCTGACCTAATTAATCCCTAAACAATTCAACTCAAAACTTCCGAATTAATAATTTCTAACACAAAATATGCAGAAACCAGAAAAAAAGCTGACCTAATTAATCCCTGAACAATTCAACTCAAAACCTCCGCATTAATAATTTCTGCCACAAAATATGCATAAATGATAAACCTGAAATAAAGCTGACCTAACAAATTACAAATAAAATTAATAAATCTCTAACAAATCCAATGAAGATAACCAAAAAGATGGCCCACAAATTCACTGTTCACAATAAAAAATGCCGAAGAGTTTATCTGAAGACTTGAAAGTTGAAACAGAACATAAAAAGTGTAAAACAGTTTCTACCCTAGAAAAGTTTCTTCCACTTTTGACTGCTCACTCACTAGAGTGTCCATTTTTCCAACCTGAACCACATATACGAACAGGAAAAACTTTGTATTCTGCCAGTTTGCAGAAACCGGCTTAGAATGTTCCTCTCAATTTCCAACAATTTACCCTAATGCCTATTCAAACAAAAAAATTCAACCCAATACCCCAAAATCCCTGCAATTTAAATCACCAATGACTTCAAGACCTATGAACTTCCAAAATTCTCCTGATATTTAAAAAAAAAACTAATGATGACCTCACAAAATCAACAGATCTGCAAGAAATCCACAGACATTCAATTTCAGTGTTTACACTAAACACAAACTATCGAAGTCTCTCATCCGTAAAATGAAATTAAATTTGCAATGGTTTTTATTTTTAATCTCTTCCCTGACGATGGAGCCAGTAGAAAGACCCCAAAAATCGGAACCTGAACAAACTCTCTAGTTGAACCCAGAATGTTATTTGTAAATTACACTATAAAGTTATGAACAAACTTTCGCTTAAATCTAAAATTAGAAACTCTTTTCTTTAAAACCTTCGAATTACTTCCAATTTTTAATTAAAGAAATGCTAAACGAATTTTTCCCAAGAAACCTTTGAATTCTTCCAAATTTTTAGATAAAAAACAGAAAAACAATTTTTCCATGAAAACCTTCAAATTCTTCCAATTATCAAAATAAACACCAGGAAAACAAATTCTCCCACAGAAACCTACAAACCTTGAAAAATTCCTCCAATTTTAATATGAATAATAGGAAGAAAAATTCCACCTACAAGAAACATAGAAAACTATAAATTCTTCCTATTGTTACAAAAGTAACAGGAAAACTAATTGTACCCTACAGACCTTTAAATGCTTCCCCTCTTGACATCTACCACAGTACAGTAAACAATCTACCGCCACGAATCACACGTTAAAAAACCCAATTACAACTCGAAAGACTTCCTATTCCGTCAGTGTAATAAAATCCTCTTCAATTTTTCCCAGTTCCATTAAATTTACCTAAATACCTGATAAGAAAACGTCTTCTATCGCAATACCCTCAAAACCCATCTGCGCCAATCGCTAAAAATGACCCCAAACCCCTAATTCTCCATACACAGCCACTCCAAAACAATTTTCACTAGCAAATAAATTAAAAACATGCAAAATTGTAGCAAAAACCATACATTCAACGCAGTTTCCAATTAATACAGAAAATTCATGCAAAACCCTTCGAATGTCCTGTACCTGGTAAAATTATCCTCCGTTTTTCGTCGGAAAAGATCAAGACCCATAAAATCCGACGGCACTGTCACTCCAGCTCCTTCGTTTGCAACCCTTAGCTCGATCCACCAATAGATTTGCTAATGCACGACCTGTGGATATTTTTTCCCGCTGCATGTATTCTTCTGGTTTGCATGTTGCGATGACGTGGAATATCCCGGACTTTGTATTTTTATACTTTGTACTCACGAATTTGTTCTTTTGCTTGCAGTTCGACTTTAGACGTCGGGCGCACCAAGGAAACAGTTGGCCTATAATATCGGGTTAATTGTCTGCGTGGCAGCGTTATAGTGATTTGCGCGTTTTTAATTGAAGTCGTGCACACGGGGGCGGCGAGAGGTGACAAAAACCTCCATGAACAAGACTAGAATCACATTGCCTCTCGGAGGGAACTTCCTTGATATTATGCTTACGCCAACCTTTCTAAAAGAGAACTTCTTATTGCCTTAATGGGAAAAGGAAGGGAAGGTATTTGCAAATATTGATTTAATAGGTAATTAGTATTAGGATTTATCACTCGCAAGAAACTTTTAGATTGGATTCTCTGAGCTTTTTTCTTTCTCAACGTTTTAGATCAAATTTCATCTATTATCAATGAGAATTGTTTATTATTATTTTTATGATTAAAATTTATATTTATATTTTTCTTAGTCAGTGTAGATACCTATGCATCATTTTTTATAAGTGAAATATATTTTTTTATGATTAGAATTTATATTTATCTTGATTATGCACTAGTTTTAATCAAAAATATCTTTAACATTGGTTTTCTATAAATAAAATATTTATCTTTACATCAAAAAAATAAAGTTATAAAAAAACATACCATAGAAAAAGATATGCACCCTTAATATTTATATTTATAATATCAACACTTATCAATTGAATTGCCAATAGTGGCATGGTATGATGGTTAAATTGTTGTGGTGTTGTTCTTGTGGTCAAGGTTCAAACCCCATTGGGGTATAATTGTTGAATGTTTAAATTGGGGATGAGGTTCATTGATTTTCAAAAGCATTTTCTCCTTAAAATAACTAATTTATCAATTGAGTTTATTTTTAAAATTTTATATTATAATTATTTGTTTTTTATAATTTATATTATAATTATTTGTTTTTTATAATTTATATTTATTATTTAAAATAATATTTGTGATATGTTGTGGGTGGAAGGGTGGGTGACTTGCCACATACACTGTGGCAAGTTCGAGGATTGGAAGAGGTGGTCCAAGGTGGTTTGAGGTGGCAGGGTGGTGATGCTTTCGCAGATTCCAAGGGAGGATTTTTTGGCGATCATTATTAGAGCGATTGGAGACCTTTGGGAAGGACAGGCTTGGCTTCCCAAGATTGTTGAAATGACCCTCGCCTCATTTCCTCATGTACCAATTCATCTGAGTGGTGGCAACTTTAATTATGGTGCATGGTGGATAGTTGGGCACATTGGTATTGTTTAGCATAATAAAGGTGGTGTTCGATACGACCTTATTTCATTTTGGTTGTGTGGTGCAGATTCATTTCTCTTTGCTCGCGGAATAGACGAAGTTTACAGTAGAGATTTTGGTGGATTCCATTGTTTGCTTTGGGGTTAATACACTCTTGGCTTTAAACTGCAAGGATCGTTGAAACGCCTTCAAGGAAGTCTCGAACCAGTGTCTTAAGCGGATCCTTCTCAATATTGATCCATTAATGGTGGTTGTTGTGAAGATGGTACTCGGGAAAAAGCACCTAGAGCACAAGGAATATTTTCGGGTCAACTTGCAGGTGGTGTCGCGCTTCTTGGCATCCATCCTGGACAATGGGATTTCAAAGGTGGAGGCTAAAATTCTTTTGGGAAAATTATTGAAGAAGGAGTTGCTTGGAAACCTGGAAGAAATGTTGAAGATGGTCATCTTGGGTAAAGGTGTGTCGCAACCAAGCAACTAGGAGCTGGTAAAGAAGTCCGGTGAGGTGATTCAAAATTTTCCTTTCCTTCTGGATTTGAAAGGAATGAGTTTAGTTTGCCACAAGATAATTGTGGATGTGGTCGTTCCTTTCCTAAAAAAGGTTTTTCGTATGGTCAAAGTGAATGACATGGAATGGGTAAGGGATTTTGATGCCTTTGCGAAGGAAAATGGTTTTTTGTGAATTTGGGTTATATGTGTTGGGGTTTGGGTGTTGGTGTTGGTCCCCTCTTTGGCTCTGTAATGTTCAGTATGGTTGCGGGTTCATGCTCTTTTTGGTGATGATGGATGGTTGGTTGGGTGCAGTTAAGTGTCAATTTGGTTTGTTTATGGGGTTTTTGTTGGGAGACCAAGATGGTCAGTTTTTGTTTATGGCTCCCATTTCTCCTACATTGCAAACGGGTGTAAATTTTCTTCCAGTTAATATAAATTACTATCCTTACATAGCAAAAAAAATATTTGTGATATGTTAATAAATTTAATGTATACATGTAATATTAAGATATATTATTCAATTTATTATATTATTATACATTTTTATTATTTATATATTAAATTTGATAATAATTACTTTTAATAAAAAATATTTAAAAGGTACAATGCACCCATATTATTAGGGGTAAACGCTTTTAACCGGAGCTATGAATCGAGTACAAGAAACTACAAGAAACTATCAAACTCATGAGCACAATGGCCCAACGAAGGCACAAGGCCTGCGAGCACATTAGCCCAGCGAGGGCTTGAACCCTGGTGGCCATCACTACAACCAAGCGGTTGACTTGACCACCGAACCACGCCCTTATCGGCAATTACTTTTAATAATTATTTTCTTTTTATTTATTTTTTATAGTTAAATATTTGCTAAGGGGCAACAACTCGTTTATTGATCATCAAAAAAGAACATTATCAAGATACAAGTTTTCCCTCACACACCAAAAACTAGTTTACCCTTGACTATAGACTTGCTACAAGCCCCTATTTTCTTTGGGAGATTTTACATTACATCTCACACCCTTTCACCACATTTAGAGTGGGAACAGAGGTGCATGTTAAATTTCACCTCATTATTCTTCCTTTTCCTCTACACCTTCATCCAATTTTGCTCTGGCATGCCACCACCGACTTCCTCTTCTTCGCCTTTGATTATTTGGCCTCCCCTTGAAGACATTATTTATGAGTTACCATTCTCACGATCTTCATGAGGAGATTCTATTGAGGCCACAGGATCTACAATATTTCCTTCTTGGGCCCAGTTTATTTTCTTTGGGGCAGCAATGGGGGTTTTACTAGGTGAAGGAGCATCACCAATATTAGTGATATTCACCATTTCAGAGGATGTAATCAATACCTTTGGAATGACATGATTCGCTTAGTGGAGCCATGCCCATGACAATATCATCAACTTTTGGTGGCACATCTAGTTCCTAACCGTTATGACCATCCTTTTCCACCGAGTAATGATGGGAAGCAACTTCTTTCCACCAAGTAGCATGGATTGTATGCCAACATTTTGAGAAATGTGCAAAAATATGATCAGTGTTGAAACAACAGCGACAACGAAACGGTAAACCTTCGAGCAATTGACTCCATTCCATACCCACAATTTTTAGGACATTCGCAGGGAGATCTTTGGTGATGTTTATCTCCACTAAAATGCAAGCATAGGTGGTGTGCAAAAAAATTAAGGAGCCCTCATCCACCCCCAAAAACTTCCCCAACGAATTGCCAATGGCCTCAAAATAGGATTCACACCAAAACTAAAGAGGGAGATTCAGTAACCTTACCTAGACTAGAACCATGTTAAAGGATTCTATAAGAGGGTTGAATGAGGGATGCCATGGTTTCAACATTAATAAATGTTGGTCCTTCCAGCACCATTAATATTCACATAGAACTATATTTTGATCCTTCACATTATCAAAATCCAACACCAAAAACCCCCTTGCGATGGGGTAAATCTCTACATCCCCCTCTAAAATAGGTTTCTAGGTTTTTGCAATCCAATTATGCAACTCCAAGAGCTTGGCCAAAACCCACAGAATCTACCAACTAGCCCCTGTCCTACAAAATAAGTTATATTTTCAACCACTTCATCAGTAATATCCCCCTCAAAGGACACCATTAGGGATGAGGTTGTGCAACAGATCACCCTATAAGGAACCTGAAGCTCTCCACAATCAGTCACCCCCTCCTTGGAACCCCCCACCCAGCCATTGGTCATCTCCCATTTCCTCTACGAAGACTAAGGTCGAACAGTCCTATCATCACCTTGTCTCCAAATTCCTGGTGAAGATGTAGGCCTGCCATTAGGGCCCGAGGCTAGTTGATTCTACTCCTTATCTTGCCCACAATTTGTCATTTCACGTCCTCCCACCCCCATCAAGTATAGATTGACCAAGATTTACAACAATTGTCGAATGAAGATAATGTTGTTGCCCATCATTTGGGCCTGAAAAGGTTTGCGTAGAAGCTCCAGAGGATGCCTTAGTGACACCAGTCAATGCCAGAGGCATCGTAGAAAAAAATGTCATATTCTAGTTAATTAATTTTAATTATTATTTATTATTTTATATAATATATTTGTTATATGTTAATAAATTTATTTTATATTTAATATCTATCTGATATTAATTTATATAAATACTAATTATGTATTATTCAATTTATTGTATAGATATGTTTTTATTTATATATTAAATTAGTCAAATAATTAATTTAAATTTATTTATTTATTATTAATGTTAATTATTTACTTTTATAATTTTATAATTATTTTTTAAATATATTATAAAATATTATATTATTTGCATTATTTTTGAATTTAATTTCTATCTATAAATTATGTGTACTCATAATTATTAATTATTTTATTATATTAAATAATGATAATGCTATTAATATTTTTTATTTTATGTATATAATTTTTAAATATTTAAATTATATAAATTTTAAAATAAAGAACAACATAAAATATTTATTAATTATTTACTAAAAAAATCAAATATTAATAATTTATGTATTAATTATTTGCATTCATATAATTATTATATTAAATAATGATAACTTAATCAATATATTTTATATATATAATTTTTAAACTTTAAACTATATAGATAAAATAAAAGATAACTTAAATACCTTCCACCTATGACCCTCTCCCCTACCCCTCCTCACACAAATATATACATACATATATGATTGTTTTATTTATTTGTTTTATTTTTAGTTTTCACTTCTTTAATATTTCTTTAAATATATAATATATTTTTTTTTATACATTTGTTAAAATTATTTATTTTATCTATAATTTTATTTTTTAATTGAAGAGTTAATTAATTAATTACAATAATCAATATTTGTTTATCTTTAATCAATTACTATCAATTGTACTTTTAATATTCATAAATCAACTAATCAATCTACAAAGCACTCTTTTAATGAATCCTGTAGTCATCAATATTTAATAAATATTTATTATAAAAAATAAACTCAACTTCAACTACACTAGGATCTTAATATCAAACTCCAAATCAACAAATCAATCTATGAAATCTCTTTAGAAATAAATCATAATAAAATTGCCATGCATACAACTTGAAAGAATCTATTGATTTCAAACTATTATTTAGTTTTCACTTGAAGTAGTATGTCATAACTCATCTATCATGTAGCCAACAAATACTATTATTATAATATTACAAAGACAAGTATTGGCACTTGTTTATATAGATTATGATGTGGGACTATTTCATATTTTTATCATGCGAGAGGTACATTACTAAAATATGCATTAAAAGAGAAGGTGTCACATAATGGCATCATATTGAAATAAAATATTATTAACAACAAAATTTATGTATTGTAATAGAATTTATTTTGTGTTGGAATTTTTAAATAATAATAGGAACATTTTTTCCACACACATTTCACATCTATTACAAAGAGGAGAGAAAAAATTTATGAAAATAGGTTAAAATATATGTTATGTACTAAACATGCATTTTAAGAACTACTATATAGTGGAGTGATAAAAGCGGTTTTATTTAAATATTAAATTAGAATTTAATAAAAATTTAAACAAGTAATGAGTTGAGATTCACAAGTAATAAAGTAAATAGAGTAATAAAAGATATTGATAATTTTGTCAATGTTGTTATTCGGTTATATGATATGATAACAATTAAAACTATGATTTTGATATTGAATCAAGTGGTTGATAATTCTATTTTTTATGTGTGCTTGATGTATGTTTTATCTACTAATATGATTATATGCACCAAATAGAACACACACTAATTTTTATGGTTGTCCTTGAGCAGGCTATCAAGGTTTTCTTAGTATGTAAGAAGAAAGACCCAACTATGGACCTCAAAAGACATGCTAGAAAAATCCTAAGAATAAGGACTCTCTTAAGACCTTGTTCGATTAAGAGATAATTTTCTCTACAAGTATATTTAAATGATCACGTAATTGTTTATAATTGTTACAATATTGCCTAAGAGACTTGTTTGATGATGTTTATTTATTTAGCAAGTTTCAAACATATACTATGCTTGAATATTGTTGAATTAATAATGTATGGGGGCAATTCAAAAGTAGTGAAAATTATAATATACTTTTAAAATAATCTCATGAAATTTATTAAGTGGTCAATGTGTTGGGATATCAAATACAATGACCTTGGAAGTTTATTAAAATATTGTTTAGTGTGCTTAAGACTGTACCCCCAATGATGGACAATGAATGAATGATATTTGATCATCATTTTGAACACTTGAGGAATGCTTAATTATTTATGATATATTCTTGGATTTTTTCCAATGTTTAATTATGTATAAGTTGTTAAACACCCGAAATATTGAGAGGGGGGTGAATCGGTATTCTTTTGAACCAATTAAACATTTAACCATTCAACGCATAACATATTCAATTGTAGTAATCAAGGAAAGCATGAAAACATCCAACAACATCACATAACACATAAAAACTAGAATTTTTACGTGGAAAACCCAAAATGGGAAAAACCACGATGAGGATTAGCTCACAATATATTATAACTGGTTATAGTATATTACAAAAGTGCTCACAGCAGGTGGACTCACTATCTAAGTGGACTCACTGCCCACTAAGAAATAAGAGATAGAAGAGATTGTGTCTTAAAGGAAATTTTGAACTATTAAAATTGCATCTAACTCAAGCATGAAATACAATTCCAATGAAGATCATAATACAGACTCAAAACTCTTCATACTGATCTGAATTAACACTTTTCTCTACTCTACATTCACTCTATATTTGCAAAATTTGCATCCACTAACTCTTGTCACTTTTCATCATCTTCAAAATACTAAAAAATATCTAACTTATATATCCCTTCACCTATAACATCAATTAGGTCAACCTAATTAGATGTAATATACAAAATGTAGTTTTTTGACTCAAGATCCTTATGCACACTCTTTGTGCTAAGATTTAAACCTTATAAAAATTGAAATAGGTTGGCATGGACCTAAAATAGCATCCACATAACAAATCATAACATACTCAACCTCTGCAATACATCCAACTCATTAGGTTGGCACCGGTAATGTCAAATGTGCGGACCTCCAAAATCTATTCCAAACACTCATCTGACATCTATTAATATCTCCACAAAATGACAAAGCCAAAAACCAATCCACAGAGAAGTGCAGACTCACCAAAGCATATGTATTGAACTAGAGAATGTCTGAAACTGCCAAGCCAAACTTCTGTTACTCATAACTCCAAAACTAGAAACCAAAATAAGATGAAATTTTGGAATTAGGTTCCTCTATCAACCAAAAAAATTATGTTAGAAGAACATAGCAAAAACTTCATCAAATGACTAGTGCAGACCTAAATACCAAATCCCCTATACACGAAATCACTTGAATTGATATGTAGTCAAATTCCACAACTATTGCCTTCATCGGATCAAACCTTCTTGAAAAATTGTCTTATATAATCATCTTCAAACATACTCAAGACACCCAAATTGATTTGCACCACAGTCTTTGTACTGGGATACAATGTTAACATCAATGACAACACTGCAGTCCATAACTATATACCTTGTGTCAATTCCACATGCTCATGTTGCCAACAATTTTATTAATGACATCTCCTTATTATTCCAACAATATCCCCTTTTGTCATTGATGACAACATGTCAGGATTATCTCCAAAAATATTATCCCCCTTTGAAATTAAGGGAAAAGGGTGTATACAACAATCTTCATTCATAGTGGATCTTCCCCTGACAAGGATGTTCATATATACAAGTTGAAAAACTAAACTAACTCCCCCTAAAAGTGTTATGCTAGATCAAAATTTATATCGGAAATCACGGTACACCATCTGCATATATACAGTGAAGTATGAACAATAAACTGAAAAGTGAATAAAAAGAAAGAATTACTGTCAACCAGAGGAGGTTGACTCTTGAAGCTTCATAACATGAACTTGTCATTCTTGATTGCCTTCTTCCCAGATCTTCTTGGCTATGCCAAACATTATATATTGTGTCTTAAGCTCCATAAGGAATTATTTTCCTTCTTCTAGAGTGTTGGGTACCAAATTAATTTTGGTAGCTTTATCAGCACTTACAAGGGCACTAGAAATAGATCTGAACTTTGAATTTATCGGGTCCTTGATGTTTTTGGATTGCATAATGATTTTCTCTTTTTAACCTTGTTGTTGGAAGTATTTCTCATGTAGGTCTTTGATGGCTGATCTTATGCTTCCATCAAGGTCTTGTGTCGGGTCATATGCATTGGAAGCTCTATCTGTCTGTGACTTTTAATTGAGTCCATTTCATCTTTGATGCTCTTTGTGGCCCTAGCCCACTTGATGCAAAACTAAAATAAGGATTTGGCCTTAGCCACACAAGTCTGTGCATCCTTGAGACTATCCTGAAATTTGTTGTGTGCTTGTGCACACTTCTCTATAATCTTCAATAGTCTCTTTTCATCCATTTTCTTGTCTATTTATTTTTGTAGACAGTTTCTCTTTCAAACTAGAGGCATACTCTTTAAACTAATCAATCAAAAATTTAAGATTTTCCATACCTGATAGAGAATTATCAATTGTTGTTCCGAGTATGACCTCCTATAAGGTCTTCACAACTTCTTCAATCAATTCTCCACTCTTTGATGTGTTTTAATGATTTCCTTTTGTGCAGATGCATGGAAGACATCTCCTAGCCATAGCTTGTGGAGTGGTTAAATCTTAGCAAGATCCACATTTCCTTCTTGCATGGGCAGTTGTAACAATTGTGCTGACACAATAGGTTGGAATTTTAATTGCATGTTCAATAGATTCTATAGAGAATTTTCAAAGGTTCTAGAGGATTCACTAGTTGCCTTTACCTCTTCCTTAGCAATATTTTCTTTTAGCTCCTTCTCCTTCTCATTATTACCAGTATTAACTGGTGTCTCCACTTATTTCTTTCCTCCATCTCCAGAGGCATCTTCATTCCTCTACACATCTTCTTTTCCTATATCTCCTTCACTAGTAGACTTGTATGTGTTATCCGAAGGAGGGGTAGTCTTTGGTTTGTCTTGTATGCTCTCACCATGTGTGTCAATCACCAGAGGAGGAGTAATAGTATCCTCCTTAGCTACATCTTCTCTGATAGCTACATTCTTCTAAACATTCTTCTCAGCCTCCACATTGTCTTCTACTATGCCTTCCACTTTTGGAAGAATAATATCTTACACATCTTCTTCAGTTGCCTCATGCTCATGTTGAGCATCATCCATTTGCACATCATCTTCAACATTTTATCCCATAGCATACATCTCCACATTCACTTCCTCTTTGCTCTTCGGGTTCATCCCCAAATTTTGTGTTAGCTCTTTTGCTTTTTCAATACTCTCCTTCCTAAGCCCTCAAGATAATTTTTCTCTCTACCCATAAGGGTTGTCACCCTTTGTTTTGTCTTAAGTTCTCTATTAAACAATGTGGCCAATGTGGCCTTATTTTCCTCAGATAGAGGAGCACTTATCTTCTCCAATGCATAGACCTTCAATTTGGCCTCTTCTTCTATTGCTTCCTATCTCCTTTCAATCAAAACATTCTAAAGCTTTTTTAGGTAACTATTTCTCTATATCCTACATGTCTACTTCAAGAACTATGATATATTTCATAATAGATTCTACTATGGTGGCCTTATCCACCTCATCAACCTCATTATACAGTGC
The DNA here is from genome assembly GCA_007258455.2 of Sequoia sempervirens. Classification (NCBI taxonomy): domain Eukaryota; kingdom Viridiplantae; phylum Streptophyta; class Pinopsida; order Cupressales; family Cupressaceae; genus Sequoia; species Sequoia sempervirens. Next base: position 43,977 of record VDFB02264513.1, on the reverse strand, counting down.
TACAGTTTCTGCTAACATATCATATGTACAATGCCATTAAAAAGTGCATCAAATTTCATTGGATTGTGGGCTCTTACTAGATTCTTTTGCTTTTGCTTCTTCTTTTCTTCTAGTGTCCTCTTTTTGCTTGATTCTTCTTTCTTTTCTCGTATATGAATAACAAATGATTTCTTATCCTTTTCCACCTCAACCTCACTATTTGTATTAATGATATTAAACTTCTTCTTTGTACCAACTTCACCTTGTGAAGCTTCACCTTTTCTCTTCTAGACCAATTGTGGTCCTTCTTCCTCTTCCTCTTCTTCCTCAACATTGACACTCTAATACTATTCTTGTGTAGCTTTAGTCTTAAGCCTTCTCCTCACATAGCCAAATTGTTTTACAATCGGAGCAACCTTTTCTTTTGTGGGCCTCTTTGCTTGTTTTATCGGAGAGGACTTCTCCTTCACTAGAGCACTAGTTTGCTTTGCAGGAGAACTAGTCTCCTTCCTCTTAGTTCCACTTGATGAGGGGGAAGTCCCAAAGGACTTCTAAGCATCTGAAGGAATGGTAGCTTCTCTACTAGATCTCCTCACACTTGATGAGCTTCCCAAAGCTCCTAATTTAGCCTTACCCACCTCAACTTGTTTCGGTGTGAGGCCCATTGCCTTTGCAAATGTTGTGGTCATCTTATCCACATTTGAGACTGGCTTTGGTCCAAATGGACCTCCATTTATTTTCTTCATAAATCCCATATCTTACTTTTGTGGTTTCCTTAGGTTTGCTCAACATATAATTTGTGGACGCCATGATCTCATTCTCAGTAATCTCATATCTCATTTTTAGGATCCACACTATTCTTGGCTCTACTACTTGTATGATACATTCATCTTTGGAAACTAGGAATATGATATCCTTCTTATATTTCTCAACCATCTTTTGAGGAATTCTCTCCCTCTCTTGCATCCTCTTTTTAAAAAATACAAAGAATTCCACAAGGGCATCTTCTTGTGCATTCACATCTCCCAGACCTCTTAAGAATTTTTTGATTTGATGAGCAATAGGATTCCCTTTCAACCACACTACACTCTTCATTGCGATGAGTTCTTTCAAAAAGTAAAATAACAAACACACAATTAAAGTTCCATACTTAAAGGGATGCCTGGTATCCTTTATTTTTTGTAGATTCTCCATGATTTGCTACCTCATTAATTCATATAGGTCATAATTAGCTCCCTTCTCCACCATTTCATAGGTAGTGTTAATGGAAACCTGACAGATATGGAATTCTCCATATTGGAGAAATACAACTTGTAACCTATCATCATGGAGGCATACTTCACAGGAGGATTCTTTATGTATTTGATGGTCAAATCCCTCCTGCCATACTTTTCTCTTGTTCACTCTATTACAATCTCATTCTTAACATATTTGAGTACTAGAACGGGTTTGGTGGCACACAACCCTGTAACTTCCCATATCACCTCCTTTGTGATCAGTTTGGGCATATTTGTCCATACCAACTTCTCATGGATGTGGCTCAAAGCAATCCTTACCCAAGCATAGTCAAGAAATAATGTTAGGAAACCCTTGCCAAATGTTGAGCCCCTTCACAACCAAATTTTGATATTCTAGCTTCAACAAAAATTCATCACCAGTAAGTTAATGTATCCACACATCTCCTAGCTTGGAGTGATCACAATCTTTAATCTTTCCATGAATATATATCTTATGTCCTCTATATGCAGGACTCCATACAAAACCCTCGAGAAAGCACCTTTCAGATCGACCACGATGGATTTGTCAAGATGCTTCTTAAATGAAGGTCATGGTTGCTCAAACACATTCAAAACCCTTGGTGTATCCATTGCACAAGTATCTAAACATATTTCAAAGAAATTTCTAAAAAATTAGGGCAATAGAGTTCGCAAATATCTTTCACTTCAAGTTTTCAACTAGGGCTTGCACACACTAGAACTCAATCACTTCAACTGCACTGCCCTGCTCTTCTTCGCTTGAAAAATTGTTTGCAAATGAATTTTTGTTAAGTGTAATCACTTATAAACCCTTTTTCGTGACCTAATTTGCATTGAATACTCAAATTGAAAATTTGGTAAAAACCCTAACTAGTTGCACAGTCAACTTCAAATGCTCCACAATCTTCCCCATGATGATATTTTCTACCTAGTTTTTCTTCAATAGATCAAACATATTGATCTACACCACATATCCTCATGTTGAAGCATCTGCACCATTTTCTTTGATAGGTTATGAAAGATTTCCATTAAATCTCCCCTTGAGCCAAAACTATCAACTTAGCTTCTGGAGGAAACATCTGCATCGAATGCTGGTACAAATTCATCCTTAACCTTGGTCTCTTCCTTCTTTCTCTAAATATTGTCCATCTCCTTCTTTGTCTCTACCAGATCAATCCTTTGTACTGGATCATTCTTTTTTACCGGATTATGTTTCAAGTCATTATGCTTCTGCAAAACTTAGAAATGTGTCCAAGCCTATTGTAATTGTAGCATATAACATTCTTTTAAACTGGCTTGTTTCCACTCATTCTAGATCTACATTGATTAGCTTTATGCCCAAATCCATTGTATGTATAACAATAGTCATTAAAGGATTAAACCATTCTACCATTGTTATAACCATTCATCATTTGAATTATGCATTCACTAGCTCTATGACTAAATCTCTTGCATGTAAAACATTGATTAGGAAAATATGGAACATTTTGATTCATTTTTCTTCTACATTCCATAGCCTTATGTCCAATTTTTTTGCAAGAATTTAACAAAAACCATTAAAATATGGGTACCTTTATGCATTTGGTTGTTTGATTGGTGGTCTTCTAGCTTCATTCCTTTGATTCTAGATCTGCTTTCCATTGTTCTTCTTTTCTTTAGTCTTCTTTTTAGGTCGAATTGTTGTCTTTGAGACTTTTCCTATCTCAAACCCCAATCCTTCTTTATCTTTGGAGCCTTTCTGATTTGCAATCATCTCATCAATCTTTGTAGAACTCATCTTGAATTTGTCTTCATGACTTCTTGATTTTTCTAGATCTAATCTCAAATTCACTTTTTGTTCAGCCCTTGTGCATTCTTCATATTTTCTTTTCACCATTGCATTCAAGCATTCTTCAACAATATTTCTTTCTTCAACTTGCACCATTAGTTCAGTGATTGTTTCATTTGCTTGCTTCAACTATTCACTAACCTCCTTATGCCTTTCTCTAAATTTCTTGATTTGCTCTCTCAATTTTCTGATGCATTCATCTACTTCTTTAACATTTTCTTTCAAATCTATGTTTTCACCTTCAGTTCTTTCCAGATCTTCAAGAGAAACCTTGAGTTCTCCATTTATGTCAAATATGCAATCTTCGTTTGTAGATCCAATAGCAGGAATCTCTTCCAGAGGAGTAGGTAATTTTCTAACAGTCATATGTTCAACCTCCAAAATCTTCCCCAAGCAGTTAAGCTCCTTCCAAGGAACCAGGCTCTAATACCAATTTTTGAACACCCAAAATACTAAGAGGGGGGTTGAATCAGTATTCTTTTGAACCAATTAAACATTTAACCATTCAACTCATAACATATTCAATTGCATTATTTTTAATTTAATTTTTACCTATAAATTATTTTCACTCATATAATTATTAGTTATTCTATTATATTAAATAATGATAATGTCATTAATATTTTTAATTTTATGTATATGATTTTTGAATATTTAAATTATATAAAATTTCAAAATAAAGAATAACATAAAATATTTATTAATTATCTATAAAACTAATCAAATGTTAATAATTTATGTATAAATTATTTATATTCATATAATTATTATATTATATTATATTAAATAATGATAACTTAATTAACAATTTTTTTTGTATTCATGGTCGTAAATAGATAATTACATTGTTCCTTTCAAATTCCAAAAATGAACCATGGGATCACCTACTTGTGATTGGCCTCGTAGGGCTGATTACATTTTACATTTTGTTATTTCTATCCTATTACTTACATGTTTTAACATTATGATTTATTTATAATACTATTCCTTGCTTCTTACAGACTACTGCATCAACCTTTAAAATTGTTGTTACTATGCCAAAACTGATCCTTTTTGCTCTATCTTTAGTCTTCTTTTTCTTTGGTACCATCCTTGGGCAGGTTGCTACTATTTCTGAGATCTTTCTCTATGAGATTCTTCAAGTTCAAGTTCAGATATAACCACTAGTTTGCACTTATGACCTCTTTGGTGATTTATGATTTTCCTTTCTCCATCAACTTCTAGTACTTGGCTTTGGATACCTCCATCGTTAGGGATACCTGCAAGAAGACATTGTATAAAGTAAGTCTTCTATTAGACTTAGTAAGCGCCCTCCTAATGCCCTGTTACTTTTCATAATTCCTAGCTTTCCAAAGAAACCATAGTATTTCAATTGTTAGCAATAACCAATACATATTATTTCCTTTTCCTAACCCTACAATTCTTCCAACAAAAAAAATAAATCCTTTTCTCTTTTGATTCACCGTAACTTGCAAGATCAATTACAAATAGGTTCTAGACCTCCTTAGCAAAATAGCAATAAAAAAAATGTGGGATACTTTTAGTTTCCTTATAGATTTCACATATGATGGTACTACCTTTTGGATCAAAGTTAGGCAGTTTTTGTAGTATCAACATCCATTTAAAGCTTGATTTCTTGGGTTCTAGTACATTTTTCCATATCTCCAAGAAGACCCTATTCCAATCATGTTGGTTAAGATTAAAATTCTAACAACTATTTAGTTGTTCCACAAGATCAGGGGGGCGCCACAAGCTTGTAGATTTCTTTAGCTTTAATTTTAATTAGGTTCTCATTACTTATCCATTCAAAATCTTGTTTTTTATTGTTGTTTCCTTTTTATAATTCTTAATTCTTTCCCTTATCTGTTTTATTCTTTCATAACTTCCTTTTTGAGTTATGGGGATATTAAATTTTTTGTAGAGATCATCCCAACTCAACAAATTACCATTGCAGATTACATCCTGAAAGGTGGAGATACCTTTCATGTTCTAACCCTTAGTAGAACACCCTTAAAGGAGTGCTAGGGGTTTGTTATTGTGGAAGAGGTTTCACCAGATAGACCCCATGGGGAGGATAGTGTCTAGATCCTTGTCCACTGGGAACTGATTAGGAATAGCTTCTTTGTTGATTTCCCAAGCCTTCCTCAAGCTCTTGAAAACATTAGGCCCTGCAGGTGATACGAAGAATTTTCCAAACATAAGATCACTCATGGGTAGATTCTTCCAATTTTTGGCTTTTTTGGGGACTACATTCTTTATATTATTTCTAACCAATATTTTCCATGGTTCATTCCCTTTTAGACTTCTACAAATCCATTTCAATGCAAGGCCTATTCCTTGTTTCTTCAGGTCCTTGAGACCTAAGCCCCTTTTTTCCTCTCAATGCAGCAAGTTTCCCACTTGACTACATGTCTCTTTTTATTTCCTTTGCCATCTAACCAAAGAAAATGCCTTATCCTCTTTTGGATTTCCTCAATTTGGTAGCTATTAAATAGCCACATTGAGGAATAGTAGATATTGTATGAGGTCAAAACTTTTTGGCATATCTGAGCTCTCCTAGCTATGGATAGGTACTGATTGTTCCAAGCTTCAAACTTCTTAATTATTTTTCCTTTCATCCACTCCCACATCTCCTTTAGGTTGGGATCAATTTCAAAAGGGATACCCAAGTACCTCACAATTTTGTTCGGATCTCCCCATGGAAATCCATGTTCTTTAATCCATTTAGGTTGCTTGTCCCAAGATAGAATAATTGATTTCCCTTTTGATATTTTTTCTCTAGAAGCTTGATTAAAGAGTTCCATTTTTTCCATTAGGTTCATAAATTTTTCTTGTTCTAGCTTTACAAATAGAGTTGTATCATCAACAAATTGTATGTTAATTAGTTCCTCATTGTTTGGCGATATGAGCCCTTGGACTTTTGGGCTTACAAACTGTATATTAAGAGCTTAATATGTAATGAAGGGCATCGGCTACAATAACAAATAGTGATGGGGCAAGGGGACAACCTTTCCTTATAGATCTCTATAGTTGAAATTCCTCTAATAGATCCCCATTCACCTCTACTTGTGTTGTGGCCCCGTTCATGAGAATTTGAATCATTTGACAAAAGATATTGGGGAATATGTAAGCCTCTAGTACCATCATAAAGAATGGCCATTCAATTTTGTCATATGATTTCTCGAAGTCCAACAATAGCATCCCCACTTCCTAATTGGTGTTTCTACTCCTTTCCATGGTTTCCCAGCTAGTAATCAGGTTTACTAGTATGTATCTACCTTTAATAAATCTCATTTGGGTGTTATTGATTATCCTTGGGAGGATGTCAATTATCCTCCTAGCAATTTTCATGGCTAGCACTTTATAGGAGACATTAAGCAAAGTTATGGGTCTCCAGTTCTTTAGGAGGGATCTGTCACCTTCTTTAGGAAACACTTTTATTATACCATGGTTTCTATCTTTGCCAAGTGAGCCATTTTCAATGGCTTTAGAGTAGACTTGGAGGATGTCATCTCCTATCCATTCAATGTTTTTTTATAGAATTCTATAGTTAGGCCATCTGCACCCGGAGGCTTATCATTGCTCATTGATAGGATTGCACTAATGATTTCTTCTTTTGTTATCTGTCAATTCAGTTTGGTATACTCTTCTCTAGAGATTTTCTTTGGGATAATTTTTTTACACAAGTATCTTGCTTCCACCTCTTATTGTCCCAAGCATTTTGTAGTAAAAAGGTTTTTATAGAATTGATAGAACCTCTCCTTAATGGTTTATAGGTCCTTGGCCATAACACCTTCTTCCCAAATACATCCAATGGTCTCCTTGGCCTCTTTTGATTTAAGGAACCTGAAGGAAAATTTTGAACCTCTGTCCCCTTGGGATAACCATTTCATTTTTGCTCTCTTTTTTAGGCATTGGTCTTTGTAGTTATAGATCCTCCTTAGCTGCCCCTTAATGTATATTAGTTCATTGTTAGCTTATGCATCCTCCAGGGCATTCTACATCCTACTTTCAATTTTTAGGAGTGCATTCTAAAGCTGATTCTCAGCCCTCCTGCTTTCCTTGGCCCTTTGCTCACTGATTGTTTGGAAGATTCTTTGCCAACTTTTAACATTTATGTTTCATCTTTCAATAGGGCTTTTTTTTGCATGTAGGCCCCTATTAATCTCTCTTAAAGTGAAGATAACATAGTTGATATCATCAAGCTTTAGCAAGCTCAAGTTGAGGATGAATTTTTGCCCCTTCTTGTGAGGTCTTTCTACTTCTTTATTGATGCAAATTTTGACCATAATAGGGTGATCCTCAGAAAGAGACCAAGGTTTAACCTTTACTCTACTATCTGCCCCTTCAACCTGATCAAATTGAAAGTTTTCTTTACTAGCATATAATTTGTTGAGTCTGCAGTAGATTCTCCTATTTCCTTTTTGTTCATTGCACCAAGTAAACCAAATAGCTTTATTTTTGCACCCTCAAGAGGGTCTAATACCTTGAGCCTATTTTTCATCTTGTACTAGAAGTACCTTTCATTTTCTTTTCATCCCATATTTGTACCTCCTATTTTATCATCAGTACTTTCTATCATATTAAAGTCTCCTCTTATTATCCATGGCATCTTAGGTAGCCTTCTAAGCCAATCCCATCATTCACATCTTGATTTTTATTCATTTGGGACATAAATGGCACATACTCCATACTTTAGATCTTCTTTTTCTATGTGTATCCAGACAACTCTATTGCATGGGGTTCAAGTTCCATGATTTTTCACCCATTGACTCCACTTATTAGAAACTAGAAGGTAAATTCCACCTTTTCATCTCTCATGATTGGAGGTGTAGTAGCTTGAGTCCTTCCAAATAAACTTGAGGTTGGTTTGCAATGTGAACCCTACAACTTTAACTTCTTGTAACATTACAATGTTCTTATGCTTCTCCTGCATTAGGAGCCTTCTTACACTGTATTTTTTGTCCAGGGACTCTAGCCCCCTAATAATCAATGATATGCAGTTAAGAGTCATTTGCATCCATATCTTGGGTTTCATCTTCTCTACTCCTAAACTTGTCAAATCATTTACGGAGTTATATTCTTTTAACATTGCCCCTGAGATATGGGATGCACTCTGCTTTTATTTTTTATCTTCTTCCCCTTTTTTTTTGACCCAACATTTTATTGGTACGAGATTCCTTTTCTATGTCATACTTAGGGATTTCCTTCTCTTGGGACTCTAACACTATGGTTGCCTCTTGTTTGTCTACATTCCCCTTATCATCTGTAGGGTTTGAGTCTTTACAAAGAATCTACTTTAGCTATTCTAAATCAACTTCCTCAAGGGTAATATCTAGGCTAACATCATCCTCTCTAGAATCATGGTTTGTGGCCCTAAGGGAATTCCTTTAATACCATCTTCATTATTTGATTTACAATTTACATCAGGAGAGATAGGTTCTTTGTTCTCACATTTATTGTTAGTGTTATTATTTTTTGTTTCCACTTTACACATTATTCAAGAGGTCCTCTTTTATATTAATCTTCATGTTATTGGGTTGCCTCGGGCTAGGGGGTAGTACTTCTCTCAAATATATTTTCTAAGTCCATGACAAATTTTCTACCCCACTACCACCCCTCGACAAGGCCCCATTTCTTTTATTATCTTCAATACTCTTCTTAATTATATCCATGACAAGCTCTTGAGCATTTTTCTTCCGGTCGGGATTATGGAGATTAATTTCCTCAGGTGCCCCCATCCCTTTCTCTTGGGTTTTGGACTCAACCAAGACAACATTAAACAAGGTTGTAGGGTTCGGATCTTGTAAAGGTTTCGTGGGTGCCTCCTTAACAGTAGGGCCATAAAAGAGATTGTCTTTTCCCAACACTAGGGTTTCCTCCTCGGGGGAATGGTCGAGGCTTGAATTATAAAATCCATTGTCGCCCGCAAGCAAGATATCCTCCACCACCCTACAGTCACTTACTTTGACCTCCTTAGGGACCTCATCCACAATCATATTCATTAAGGGGCATCACTTCCCCTTCAAATACTATTGTTGACCTCCGTCATGGGGAGATGTGAAGAACTAGGGTTTTTAGCAAACCCTTTAACATTATTATTTTTCCTTGCCCATGGATCCATAGGATTGGAAAAAAATTCCTCATGTGTCCCTCCTTTTTGCAAAGGAAACATGCATTAATTCCCCCTAGGAGTTCAATTTTATAGGTCATAATGGCAGTATCAGTTTCAACTTCCACTTCCTCTGGAATATCCACCCCCCTGTGAAATGGAAACTAAGACCCTTGCATCCATGTACAAGAGAGGATTTCTAGTTTCTTCAAATTTTAACACCCTCCCAAACTGTGCAACAAGCCAAGATAAATGACCATAGTAGGAGTGGAAGGTTTTTTAGGGTAATCCATCTTGGGTAAGCTAGGGCCGCCACCTCATTGTAGAGTTGATTCATGGACCACGAGATAGCCCTAAAGACTGCATTACCCACAAACTAAAACTCTTTCAAAACAACATTTAATTGCATTTCTTTTGTTTTAAACAACATTAAAAACAATCCTTTTTGTATCATTCTACAAAATGTTTGTTGAATCCCTAATTTTTTATTCCACACATTACATAACCATTGATCAAAAAAAATTCTTGACGAGACTTTATTTATGTCAAGAGTAGAGAAGAAGATAGCAATATTTTTTATATTTACAATTTTCACTATTCATTGCCACAACCATGTCATCATTAGGAATCAGAAGATATTTTTTAAGGCATTTGGAGGGTTGCTTACCTTCTCCTCCGAGCTGCACCTCTTTATAGATGGCTCCATCTTCCACGTTGATGAAGTCTGCTTCTCTCGGGATCACAATCTTGTTTTCTCCTGCAACAATGTCTTTAAAGCACCATGGCTTGACACTCATGTTCTCCATCGCGGTTCCTTTAAAATTTGCTTCCCCTATTCGTGGGGGTTCTTCCCCATGATTACCCAAATCTCCCATTATGGTTGTCGTACATCCACCACACTCAACAAACATAATGGTGAATCTATAGGGGCTCTGAGATGGTTAGCAAAGGATGCCCTAGCCCCCAACACACATGGGAGAGCCAAGGTTATAAAAAAAATTCAAACGAAGCACAAAGTTTAACATACAAAGTAATAATGCACTCTACACTATCAAACATTAAAAATACCAAGGCAGAAGGAGGGTGACACAGGGAAGAAGTCAAACCCTTTGATGGCATATGGCCATCCTGAGGTTTCTAGAGATGCACCTAATTAATATTTTATAAATATATGTATTTTTTAAATATTTAAACTATCTAAATAAAATAAAAGATAATTTAAATACCTTCCACCTATGACCCTCTCCCCCTATCCCTCCTCGCACAAATATATACATACATATATGATTGTTTTATTTATTTGATTTTTTTTAGTTTTGACATTTTTAAATATCTTTTAAATATATAATATATATAATTTTTTTTATATTTGTTAAAAAAAAAAATTATTTATAATTTTACTTTTTTATTTGAAGAGTTATTTAATTATTTACAACAATCAATATTTGTTTATCTTTAACTAATTATTGTTAATTATACTTTTAATACTCATAAATCAACTAATAAATCTACAAAGCACTCTACTAATGAATCACTTAGTCATCAATATTTAATAAATATTTATTATAAAAAATAAACTCAACTTCAACTACACTAGGAGGGTCGTAATATTAAATTTTAAATCAACAAATCAATCTATGAAGTCTCTTTACAAACAAACCATAATAAAATTGTCATGCATACAACTTGAAAAGAAACTATTGATTTCAAACTATTATTTATTCACTCAAATTAGTATGACATAACTCATCTATCATCTAGCCAACAAATACTATTATTACAATACTACATAGACATGTATTGACACTTGTTTATAGATTATGATACAAGATTATTTCATATTTTTATTTGACATTAATTTGTAAGTAATTTCTAGTATATGGGATTATTTCATATTTGTATCATGTGAGAGGTATATTATTAAAATATACATTAAAAAGAGAAAGTGCCACATAGTGGCGTCATATTAGAATAAAATATTGTTAACAATAAAATATGTATTATAATAGAATTTATGTTGTGTTGGAAAGTTTTAAATAAATAATAGGAAAACATTTTTTCCACGCACACATATCACATCTATTACAAAGAAGAGAGAAAAAAATTAAGAAAAGAGGTTAAAATATTTTTTATGTACTAAATGTGCATTTTAAGACTATTATACAGTGGAGAGATAAAAGTGTATTTATTTAAATATTAAGTGAGAATTTAATAAAATTTTAAACAAGTAATGAGTTGAGATTCAAAGTAATAAAGTAAATAGAATAATAAAAATATTGATAATTTTGTCAATGTTGGTATTCTCTTAAATGATGTAATAACAATTAACTCTATGATTTTGATATTGAATCTTGGTTGATGATTCTATTTTTGATGTGTTCTTGATGTATGTTTTGTCTACTAATATGATTATATGCACCAAATAGAACACACAAGTTATTTTTTTATGGTTGTGCTTGAGCAAGCTATCAAGGGTTTTTTGGTATCTAAGAAGAAAACTCAACTATGGGCCTCGAAAGACATGTAGGGTAAATCCTAAGAATAAGGACTCACTTAAGACCTTGTTCGATTAAGAGATGGTTTACTCTATAAGTATATTTAAATGATCATGTAATTTTTTTTGAATTGTTATAATATTGCCTAAGAGAAGTTTGTTTGATGATATTTATTTATTTATCAAGTTTCAAACATATATGCTTGAATATTTTTGAATTAATAATGTATGGTGACAATTCAAAAGTGGGGACAATTATGATAGATTTTCAAAATAATCTCATGAAATTTATTAAGTGGCCAATGTGTTAGGATAGAAAATACAAGGACCTTGGAAGTTTATTAAAATATATTTCAATGTGTTTAAGGCTTCCCCAATGATGGATAATGAATGAATGATATTTGATAATCATTTTGAACATTTGAGGAATGCTTAATTATGCATGATATATTATTGGAGTGTTTCCAATGTTTAATTATGTCTAAGTGATGCAACAATGTTTTCATCTAGGTTATCATATTTAAATATGAAATGGTGTAAGAACATTGTATGGGTACTATTTGGTCTCAAAATCATTGCTCTACTTCTTAGAAAAAATTTAACTCACAAGGCTAAGATTTTCAACATGTGAAAAATCTATTTGTCAACATTACTATGGAGGACTCTAAGATAACTCAATAAGAGTGGGTTTTATCTTCTACACTTTAAGGTCATCGTAAACTTGAGAGGTTGTTCCCAGGGGTGTACCTTAGCGGGTATTGAAATCACTCATGATAAACAAAAATAGACTAAATGATAGCTATATCCATTTTGTCTATGAGCAGTCCCTAATATTGTCACTTTACTAAGAAAACTAGACATCTTTGTAAGGATTCCCTAGCCCTTGACACACACGAGAGAGCCAGGGTTATAACAAAAATGCAAACGAAGCATAAAGTTTAACATACAGAGTAATAATGCACTCTACACTATCAAACACTAAAAGGACCAGGGTAGAAGGAGGGTGACACGGGGAAGAAATCAAACCCTTTGATGGTGTATGGCCATCCCGAGGTTTCTAGAGATGCGCCTAATTAATATTTTATATATATGTATTTTTTAAATATTTAAACTATATAGATAAAATAAAAGATAGTTTAAATACCTTCCATGTATGGCCCTCCCCCTATCCCTCCTCACACAAATATATACATACATACATATATGATTGTTTTATTTATTTGATTTGTTTTTAGTTTTGAATTTTTTTAATATCTCTTTAAATAAATAATATATATAATTTTTTATACATTTGTTAAAAAATTAGATTTTATTTATAATTTTACTTTTTTTTATTTGAAGAGTTATTTAAATATTTACAACAATCAATATTTGTTTATCTTTAACTAATTACAATTAATTATACTTTTAATATTCATAAATCAACTAATCAATCTACAAAGCACTCTACTAATGAATCACTTAGTCATCAATACTTAATGAATATTTATTATAAAAGATAAACTCAACTTCAACTACACTAGGAGGGTCTTAATATTAAATTTCAAATCAACAAATCAATCTATGAAGTCTCTTTACAAATAAATCACAATAAAATTGTCATGCATACAACTTGAAAAGAATCTATTGATTTAAAACTATTTTTTATTCACTCGAATTAGTATGCCATAGTTCTCATCTATCATCTAGCCAACAAATACTATTATTACATTACTACACATCCAAGTATCAACACTTGTTTATAGATTATGATACGGGATTATTTCATATTTTTATTTGACATTAATTTGTAAGTAATTTCTAGTATATATAATTATTTCATATTTGTACCATGTGAGAGGTATATTACTAAAATATACATTAAAAAGAGAAAGTGCCACATAGTGGCATCATATTAGAATAAAATATTGTTAACAATAAAATATGTATTATAATAGAATTTACTTTGTGTTGGAAAAATCTAAATAAATAATAGCAAAACATTTACTCCACATACACATATCACATCTATTACAAAGAAGAGAAAAAAATTAAGAAAAGAGGTTAAAATATTTTTTATGTACTAAACATGCATTTTAATACTATTATACAGTGGAGAGATAAAAGCGGCTTTATTTAAATATTAAGTGAGAATTCAATAAAAAATTAAACAAGTAATGAGTTGAGATTCACAAGTAATAAAGTAAATAGAGTAATAAAAAATATTGAAAATTTTGTCAATGTTGGTATTCTGTTAAATGATGTAATAACAATTAACTCTATGATTTTGATATTGAATCTTGGTTGATGATTCTATTTTTAATGTGTTCTTGATGTATGTTTTTTCTACTAATATGATTGTATGCACCAAATAGAACACACAAGTTAATTTTTTATGGTAGTGTTTGAGCAAACCATCAAGGGTTTCTTGGTATCTAAGAAGAAAGACACAACTATGGACCTCAAAAGACATGTAGGATAAATCCTAAGAATAAGGACTCTCTTCAGACCTTGTTCGATTAAGGGATGGTTTACTCTATAAGTATATTTAAATGATCATGTAATTTTTTTTGAATTGTTATAATATTGCCTAAGAGACTTGTTTGATGATATTTATTTATTTGTCAAGTTTCAAACGTATATGCTTGAATATTTTTGAATTAATAGTGTATGGGGGAAATTTAAAAGTAGGGACAATTTGATAGATTTTCAAAATAATCTCATGAAATTTATTAAGTGGTCAATGTGTCAGGATAGAAAATACAAGGACCTTGGAATGTGTTTAAGGCTACCCCAATGATGGATAATGAATGAATGATATTTGATAATCATTTTGAACATTTGAGGAATGCTTAATTATTTATGATATATTCTTGAAGTGTTTCCAATGTTTAATTATGTCTAAGTGATGCAACAATGTTTTCATCTGGGTTATCATATTTAAATATGAAATGGTGTAAGAACATTGTATGGGTACTATTTGGTCTCAAAATAATTGCTCCACTTCTTAGAACAAAATTTAACTAATAAGGCCAAGGTTTTTAACATGTGAAAAATCTATTCGTCAACATTACTGTGGACGACTCTAAGCTAACTCAATAAGAGTGGGTTTTATCTTCTACACTTTAAGGTCATCTTAAACTTGAGAGGTTGTTCTTAGGGGTGTGTACCTTAGCAGGTATTGGAATCACTCATGATAAATAAAAATAAACTAAATGATAGCTATATCCAACTTTTCTACGAGAAATCCCTAATATTGTCACTTCACTAAGAAAACTAGATATATCTTTGTAATTCCCTCCACAAACAAAATAACTAATATAAAATAAGATTAAAAAAAAACTATGTTAGGTCAAAACAATTGAGAAAGGATATATGTCTAGAAGGTTGATGAAATCCTTGAAGGACCTCTCTACACACTATGATGGTACAATACGTAATGCAAAATATGAGGTTATACAATTTCTATATGGGGATGATGGCATGGTTGCTGCTAATATGGAAGGAAAAGATGGCGCTCCACCGAACCTAGAAAGGCTACTAATGAAGACAAAGGTTAGAAATCTAATGAACATGGAAGGAATTATAGATATAGTTTGTGAAATACATTTACATGTTTATATTAGAGTAGATAGTATTTATTTTATTGTAAACTTATTTTAGATCAATAAATTATCTATGTATACCCTTGATGGATTTGTGCAAGTTGTTTGTCCTGTTCGGGGATTACATGCCATATCTATGTCTGAAATTTTAAGGAAAGTAGAAGAAAGGCTAGAAATGCATGAACTACAAACATAGGAATATTACAAATTCAAAATTGCATTTCTAGTATTTCAAAAGTGGGTCGACTCTATGAGAAAGTCTAGGTCTATGCTTGGATTATGTGTGGATGCCACTAATAAAGGAAATCCTTCAATCATGGAAAGAATTTAATTTGAAATAATAATATATGTCTATTACTAAATGAAACACATATTGATGTTGTACCATTACAATGATATTTTAAACAAGTTAAGGATATTAAACATTACTGTTTCATCTAAATACTGACCAACATTAATCATATCATTCTACAATGAATGCAATTATTATTAACATAAATAAATATATACTATACATTATTTAATCGAGTAAGATGAAGTTTACATTTGATTTATTGAAATAAAATGGTTACAATTTTTTTTAAAAGCACGATCCAAGACTAATGAACTTCAACGCTTGGTAATTATGAATAAGGTAACATTTAGTAACTATAAACAAATAGACAAATGAGTTATTTTCATCATTTAATATTGGACTCAAGAATAATGCGATCACTTCATTATATTGTTGAAAATCATCCTCTTGAGCCTGTGTACAAACGTCATTCTAAAATTGGATAGAATACATTATGCAATTAGATAGCCTTCATACAATTGATAGAAGATTATGCCTGTCATACACTATAAGTTGTGATGGTTTGAGAATAAAATTTGCATGTACTTAATGAATGAATTTGTATTCAAAAATTTAGTAATTGAAATTCCCCATCATTCGGTATATATACATTTAAATATTTACATAGCCAAATAAAGAAAAAATATATATTTAAAACATAACTGATAAAAATCCAAAACCCAAACAAGTTTACTGAGCAACATTGCATGTTAATGAAGAATAGATTACTAGCCAAGATAACCATATGTAAACATGAGTCATGTGAATAGAATTTTCCACAAAGATATTGCTATCATTACTCTTATACATATTAAATTTCCTGCTCTAAATAAACATTCATAAATGTCAACTAACATCGAAGTCTGCAAAGTTTATCATAAGAAATATAACTCTTGCTCTATAGTGACACAAATCTAAATCACTCTTTAGAAACCTACAAAACACCGAATAGAGCAGCCCAGTCTCGTTCTCCTCCCAACCATAGGATTGATAAAATCAAGTCCACCCCCGAGCAGGAAACAAAATCTAAATACTCAACATAGATTAAAATTTAAAAAAAAGCATAAACATTGACTCACACACAAAGAATCTGGTCCTAGAATTCTTGTAAAGGGGGGGAATGGGGATTCCCTTCCCTCTTGGGGCATAAGCATCCTTCTCCATCATAAACATTCAACTCCATTCTTCAACACACTACCACTTCCATCCTTCCAAAACCATACCCTTCCAATCGCAGCTTCCCAATATCAAATCACACTTCACACATTACTTCAATTCCACCCTTCATTCCTCCAATTTCTTTATTATATCAAATATCTCCAAGAGAGGTTATGCGCCCTTCTAAACCCCAAATGAAGGAGGCTCTTAGCCCTTAGGAAATATTAGCTCCTTATTTACACCCATACCCCCTATTACACAACACATGATACCACACAAAACAGATACTAACTACAATTTTTCTGACACAATATCACTTTCATTCAAAAATTCATAGACAACTCTAATAAAACTTAAAGCATGCCTTGGTTGTCCAAGTTAGGATTGACCCAAAAATCTTGACCAAATTATCTGATTATTTTTCTAGCCAACAATGTATTAGACAATCCATTCCTTCCAACCCTCTCCATCTTGCTTTCCCTCTTTCTCTCTCCCCAAAAAAGAAATTAATAAATAGAAAATGAATAAAGAAACAATCTACAACACTCTCATTTCTTCTCCCCCCAACCATTCTAATTCCCTCTTTAAAATAAAATAACTCCCAACTCTTCAATTTCCCTCAATATAATAGATCCAAATAAAAAGATAATTCAATAAAAATATATTTCCTTCCATTTATAAACAGACATGAAAATCAAAATACACTCAAACATTAAACCCCCTTGACAAAAATTAAAACCAATAATAAACATTTAGCATTTGGATTTTGTCTCCAATTCTTAAGGAACTTGGACTACCCACCTGAAACATCTCATTAGAAACATTAGTACATTTTGGAAATTATATCCAAAACAATAAATATAAACATTAAAATTTCTAACATCAAATAATCATAATAATTAAAAATAATTATTTTTGCGGAAATTAAACATATAACCATAATACTTCATAATCGAATTATTTTATTCAATGAACATATTATTTCATTTATAAGCAAATAAATATCTAAGCATGCATATAAAACATTTATGTCCATAATGATATCCCTAAACCAAAATCTCAACATCAACCAAATCCAAAACACCAAACTATATAAATATAAAGTCATATCAAAATCTCTAGAATAATACTAGCTATGCCTTACAATCTTTAACCCCTATGTAGTTGATAAACACCTTGGAAATTAATCCAAGGTGGGGGTGAGTTCCATGATTCATATAAAAGGTTTTTTTACTCCATGTAAATAATGATATCATGCACTCACAAATTGGAATTGAAAATAAGTAATTTTATGGAATTTGTTTAAATATGGATGAACTGGAACACATACAAGAGATCAATGCCTAAGTTCCAAGGTGGTAAAGCCACAATTATCAAAGAGAAATAGAAATAGAAAAGTGAGAAATTAAGGATCTACTTATTTGAAGCATCAACAAATATCATTCACAACCCTATCTACTTAGTTATCTATCATTGAACTATCTAAATTCATATATGCAACCATTCAAAAGAGCTATCAACACACATATAATAGATTTATAATTATGTCAAATTCCTCTAATGATGATTGCATTCACAATAGCTATCACTACACATGTAATAGATTTACCTTTATGATCCTTATATTTATCATTTGCAACTTTGATTGGACATTTAGAAGCATAATGACCTATCTTTCCACAATTGAAACACTTAAAGTGTGACTTAACTTTGTATTTTTCAATGCCCTTTTTCAATCCCCTCATAAAATTTGCTTCCACCTCATCAATATCATCAAGATCGGATTCATCATCCTTCTCTACCTTGCTAACTTTAAAGGAAGTTTCTTTCTTTGTAACATCTTGACCAAACTCTCTCAATTCATAAGAAATTAAAGCACCAAACATCTGATCTCTAGAATATTGATCTAAATTTTGACCTTCCTCAATAGCAGAAACTTTACAACTATAAGTTTTAGGAAGTGTTCTCAATACCCTTTTTACAAATTTGTTTTCTTCCAACTTACCACCAAGACCATTGATGGCATTAACAACTTCATCCACTTTGAGCATGTAGGTTGTAATGTCTTCATCTTTTGACATCCTCAGGTTTTCAAATTTGGCTTTGAAATTATGCATCTTTTCTTGCTTAACCTTACCATTTCCTTCATAAATTCTCTACAACTTCATCCAAACCTCTTTAGCAATTTTGAGACTTATCAATTTTCCAAGTTCATAATCAAAAAGATCACTCATGATAACATTCCTTTCTTTTCCATTACTCTCATAATCCTTCACCTCATCATTACTTTTTGGACCATTAGCAGGCATAGTATATCCCTTTTCAACTGACTTCCTGACTCCAAACCCTAGAGAGAGAGAAGAAAGGATTCTATCTTGGCTTTTAGTAAGCATAATTTGTTCCATCGAACATAGGATCTTTGACACCCTTCTTGTGTGTCATTTGGATCTACCTCAAGTGGTTAAGCTTCTTCCAAGGAACCATAACTCTGATACCAATTATTAGACACTCAAGACAACTAAGAGGGGGGTGAATCAGTTGTACATTAAAAACTTTAAACCCTCATTAAGCATCAAACCCTTATTAACCATCAGTAGAATGTAAACATATGAAAATATAAACACATTCAACACCATACACAAGAGAACACCAAATTTACTTGGAAAACCCTAATCAAGGAAAAACCACAGTGAGGATTAACTCACATATATATAAATAGAAACATCTAATACAATAGGCTCAATACCCAAAAGAAATAAGAATAGAAGAAGACAGTTACAAAGAGATTCACTATCTCAAAGAAATAGGAAAAATCCACCACTGCAACTCTACATCATCCACAACCTTTGGCTCACTGCCTTCAGCAACTCAAGCACACTGAAAATGTAGATACCTTTTGCTCACTGTATTTGGTAGCTTTAAGCTTTTAAGCTCGTACTCAAATCACCACACTTGATCATATTCGCATCTTTCACACATCACACTTTTCCACACCACATCTCCAACACTTAACCTTGCTTATATATATCCTCCACAACCTCAAAAATCTTCTCAATGTCAGTTACAATAAAATGTATGCACCTCAAACATGCAACCACTAAATAGGTTGGCACAAACTCTTCCACGATCTAGAAAGAAGTGAAGGTAGACCACACAAAGGGTTAACTATGACCCAAAGCTACACGGACGCACTTCATCACACTTCCACAAACATCAAACATCCTATGTAATTAGTGCTAGCACCTAGGTCGGCCAAACCTACACCAACACTAACAAGCGACCACATACACACTTCTCTAGGTCTGAAAACAACATGTGGACCACAAAGAAACACTTCACAAAATCCACACAACATCTTAGAATATTCTAGCATCATCAAAATATTCTACAATATTGCCACAACCACCTAAAACTGAGAACACCATCATTTTGTGCAACCAACAATGCTATCATAGGCATGCAACATACTATCCAACCTTGTGGAACACCTGAACATACAAAACTCCAAGGGAAGGTAGATACAAGCACTATTAGTATGTTCCCAAATCTGCAAGATAGGAAACAACAGCACGAAGAAATGCAGAGCAATTCTATTTCTCTCAGACAACCTTCTACACAGTTCAACATACTGTTAAACACAACTTCCACTACCACACGATCCAAAACATGAAACTTTGGATATAGTACCTCTAAACACATATGATCATCATATACAAACTAAACAAGCATATCTTCAACCATGAAGAAATGCATAACACAAAACTAAACACATCACTATCACACTACACACTCTCTTATTCATTTTTTTCTCAAAAGCACTTGGAAACCAAGTGAACCAACTAGATCAGCAACACCACAAAAACCTAATCAACATATCTATAGCATCTACAACACCAAAAAACTCCCCATCTACAATACCTACTCAACACCATAGTAGAGGTTGACATAAGTGACAACAATAAAGTCAACATAGTGCAAAACACTCACTGCTGACAACATTACAACAATCCTCCTAGCCATACTGGGGGTTGACATCAATGTGACATCAAACCACAACACATCCACACTAGGGGTTGACCTATAACTCTTTCTCATGCAACACTCTTCAATAGCTTCAACAATCTCCACAAACTAGGGGTTGACATCAATGACAACACTAATGACAACACCAACAATCCAACAATCTAGCAAATCTCCAAAACCTTATGCATCATAGATGATCTTAAATTTTTAATATGAGAGGCGTAACTTCTAAAGGTCATAAATTTTTAATTGTAAAGTTGATTGAGCCCTCATTTTTCTTAAATTGAATATATTAAAGAGATCCATGTTTTCATAACCTACTTCCTTTGGTTAAGTCTTACATTTCAACATTTTTTCAAGAATCAACATTTAGAGCCTTAAAAATTGTATTTATATTTTTTATAGCTCAAAATTTACATTTTTTGTTCTTAAGACTAAGATGCAAGGTTGAGATGTATATTCCTAATATTTAGGCTTATAATGGGTGTGTGCAAGAAGTTGAGTCCACTTTTTGGCCAGAAAGTCGAAGTGTTTTCCCTTATTTTCAAATTTTGTCACATTTGACCTTAACATTTGAAGCACTTAGAGATGTAATCTTAAAAAAGTCACTAATCATAAAATGTAGTACTCGGAGTCTAGTTTCCAAATATGTAATCTATTTTAATACCTAGATGATACAAATTGATTTTTAATAGGCGTGTCTAAAAACTACTATTTAAAAGACTTTTTTACCATACCATGCACGTGTACGTCATCCATATTTTGACCTAAATAATCATATTTTTTTGAATCCTTTCAGGAAAAGATTTGTAACACACTTAAGAATGGTTCTAATATTTTTTGTATTTTTTTTAATTTTTTAATGGCCATATTTGTTGTTTTGAAAAAATCATCGTGTACACGTCACGCATAAGATGACCTAAAATTATCAAATATGTCTGATGATAGTTCCCATCACTAGTATCACTATTCAGATAGCGAGATGGTGCAAAATAGCAAGTGGAAAAATTAGGGAAGATTTGGTGGTGCAGAGTGGCGATGCCAGGACAGTTTCAAGGGCTTCAAGAGGCATCCACAAGTGAATGAAAGGAGCTATAGAAATAGGCATAACAATTGGTAGTGGTCGTTTCAAAGATGGTGGAATTACCCTCCCAAGCAACCCAAACAAAGGACTGGTGCCAATGCTCATTCAATTAGAATGCGACAAGGCGAGTTTAGAAAAAATAATTCCAACCAATCGTCGATGCGATTTGATGAAGGCAATAGAACCTAAATGCTGATAGGAATGGGGGGTTTTGGAAAAAAAAGGATGCGCCCGACATGGATGGCAACAAAATGAAGGCGATGCACAGTCAGGCGATGGCAATCCCTTCTCAAAAAATTTCTGCAACAATCGATCAATTGAGGGATCGCGCTTTGATTGCCAAATGGTTTGGAAAAAGGTGCATCAAGTGATCAAATAATGCAATGATGGTTGAACAAATTCAAAGACAAAGTAAGTTTCTAAACCTTGGCCAAGGACTATTTTATGATTGAATGCATTGACTCAAATTTAAAGCATGAAATTATGTATAGGGATCCTCTTTTCTTTGAAAACCATTGTTTGTATTGCATGGAGTGGTTAACAAACTTTGACCCAACAAATCACAGCATCAGAGTTGTTCCCATGTGGGTGTGTCTGGAGGGTCTGCCAGCGGAGTATTGGAGCTGTGATGCTCTAAAGGAAATTAGGGAATCCCTAGGGCCTTTTTTGGGAGTGGATGAAAATTTGTTGAATGGAAAATAGGGTGCAAAGGCTAGAGTAGTGATCACAGTGGACTTGAAGGATGGGATTTTGGACAAACTTGTTCTTATGATGGCAAATGGACTATGGTGCCAAAAATTAGTAATTGATCAAACACCATCGAAAGGTAATTTTTTTCCAGAAAGGAAAATGGGTGCTGGTGGATCAGAGATGGCCTCAAGTGGTCCTGCCTCTCCCATTTAGGTATCGAGGGTGACATAAGTGCAATCTACTCCTAACAATGGTGGGGCAATAGGCCATGAGAAAAATGGAAGGATGGAAAACAAAAATAAAGGGGTAGGTGTCAATTTCATGACAGTGCCCATGGAGCTCTCCAAAAAGAGGAAAATCTCTCCTCAAGAAGAGATTGGAGCAGTAGAAAAATCAAACATGGTGAGTGGAGGAAAGGAAAAAGCAAGATCATTCTTATGCAGTTGCCACCAAAAGTAGAGGAAGCAACCATAGTAGAGGATTTGAGGGCATCGAATAATGAGGAAGAGATAAATGATAGAATAATGGAAATAGCCATGGAGGCTGAAGGAGAATGGCTAGCTAGGGGTGAAGTGACATAGGCCTTCCCCTTGAACAGTGCAACAAAAGGATTGGCGGATCTAGCATGTGGGGACTTATAGGAAGAGGATCACCAGATGTTAATGGAGGAAAATGTAGACACAGAAGATGAATTGGAGGAACCTAAAAGCCCGAGTTAGGGGTGAATCAATAGACAACAAAGAAGTCAAAGCCATATTGTGGGAAAAAGAAATCCAGGGGGAGGAAATCTCACCAAGAGTTGTGTTCCTTGGATGGAGAGGCGAAAGGCCAAGCGAAGATAACAATGCTACTGAGGTCAAGGAAGGGGGGGCCTTCCCAGGTCACCATGAGGCTCATGTATCATGGAATGTTAGGGTCTTAAATTCCCCTAACAAGCAATGCTTGGTCAAGCACAAAATAGAATTAGGGAAAGATAAGATCTTCTTAATCCAAGAAACCAAAATGACCAATGTTGATTTAGATCTGTTTAGGAAAAAGTGAGGGTGTGGAATGTCATGGATGTCCAAGCGGCTAGGGCGTCTAGTGGCCTAGCTATACTTTGGAAGGCACAAGTAGCTCATATTGAAATGCTAGAGACAGGCTCATTTTGGATCGGTTGTTGAGTCTGAAGAGTCAATTCAAGGCTAACATAAATGAATTGGTGAACATATATGATTTGAACTCTTGTATTAGGAAAACGGCCCTGTAGCAGGAAATATAATCCTTCCTGAGGCAAGATGATTAGGAAAATACTTGATGGAAGTGATAAGAAGGGTGGTGTACAAAAATAAACTCAGTCTCAGAAGGATTTTTGTGATTGTGTGGGCAGGAACCATTTGCTAAACATTGATTTCAAAAATGGATCATATACGTGGACAAATAGGCAGAGGGGTTTTTTCTAGATTGCAGAAAAGTTGGATAGATTACTATTTAGTGGTTGTCTGGCCAATTTCCTATTCGTCTTGGAGGCTAGTATCATTACTTGCACTAGTTCAGATCATCTTTCAATACAACTAGATATTCTTGGGGATTGATGCCCAGTACGCTGCTCGTTTAAGTTCAAAAACATGTGGTTTAAGGACCCTTGAATTTTGAAGTTGTTGGAGGTGTAGTGGAGGGGTTTTCAAGTAAACAGATCAAAAATGCTATGTCTTGTAACAAGGCTCAAATGGCTAAAACAAAGAATAAAGGACTGGAACTAGACACACTTTAAAAATATCTTTGACATAAAAGAAACTCTAGAAGTAGATCTTTTGGGCCTGGAAGAGGAAATAATTCAGGATGGAATGAACCAACAAAGTTACTTCAAAGAAAAAGAACTGATGGGAAAATATGAAGAAATTCTTGTGAAAGAGGTGTTTTGGGGACAAAAATCTAGGGAGGTTTGGCTTAGAGAGGGTGACAAGAACACAATTTTTTTCCATAACAGCACAAAACAATGTAGGGGAGTAAACAAAATAACTAGTCTAAATATTGTAGACAGATCTGTGGTGGAGGATTCTATACAATTGATCGAAGAGACTGTTGGCTACTATAGAAAGTTTCTCAATAATGATGAAGGTTTGAACCTTGTGCACCAGTAGGCCATGCTAAAAAATATTCTAAAGTTAGTAATAGAGGCACAAAATAAAATGTTGGATGAGAAATTTTCTAAGGAAGAAATCAAGGCAGCCCTCTTTCAGCTCCACCCAGACAAAGCCTCGAGTCCAGATGGGCTCCCCATAGGATTCTATCAAAAAAATTGGAACTACTTGGGGACGAGCTAGTGGAAGCCATTGAGGCCTCGTGGAACTCCGAAAATCTTTTTAGAGAAGTAAATAATACATTCATTAGGTTTGATTCCAAAGAAGGAGGCATCAAGTTCACTAGATGAATATCGACCAATTTCCCTTTGCAACACGATTTATATGATAATCACTAAGGCCATGGCAAACAAACTTAAGGTACTACTCCCATACATAATAGCAAATAGAAAACCGGTTTCGTTCCGAGAAGATCAATACTAGATGGGATAGTGGTTGTTGAGGAGACCATACATTCAATTCAGCAATCCAAACAAGCCACTATGGAGGCCTTTGGTTTCAACAGACGGTGGCTGAATTAAGTCTATTGTTGCATATCAATGATGTGTTTATCAGTTTTTTTGAATGGTTCTCTTGAAGGTTTTTTTGAATTTTCCAAAGGGTTGCATCAAGGTGATCCTATATCCCCATTTCTATACATACTAATGGCAGAGGTGTTGAGTTGAGCTATCACAACAGGTATCAAATCAAAACATATTGAGGGTACATTGAAGTTACTAGCACACTCCAGGTGATCTCTCATCAACAATTTGTTGATGAAACTATGCTAATGGGTGCGACGAAAAGGAAAGAGGCTTTGTAGTTGAATGTAATCTTGAGGAGATATGCTTTGGTCTCAGGGCAGATTGTGAATAAAGAAAAATTTGAGGTATTCTTTTTCAACACAAGCATTGGAAAAGAACATGAAATCTTGTAGATTTTGAACTTCAAGAAGGGTGCATTTCCATGCACCTATTTGGGCATCCCCCTTGCAAAGGCACTCAGATCGAAAGGCTTATGGGATCCCCTAAATATTAAGATGGGGGTGAAATTAAATTCATGGAAAGGCTTGTTATGGGCAAGAAGAACAATAATGGTTAAAGCGGTACTGTCTGCTCTCCCCATCTACCTAATGTCATTTTTGGCACTCCCAAGTGGAGTTGGGACCGACCTAACAAGAAAAATCAGATAATTCTTTTGGCAAGGCACTGAGGAGAAGAAGAAGATCACCCTGATTGCATGGGACAAGCTTCGCAGGACAAAGGACGAAGCGGGTCTTGGATTTAGACACATGGATCTACAAAATAAATCCCTCGAGGCCAAGTTGGTGTGGCAGATGCACTGTGAATTGCAGAGAAAATGGGAAAGGATATTGCACCATAAATATCTTAATAATGGGGACAACAGGGACATCTTGATGAAATCTAATCTTCCTTCAGGTTCTCAAATTTGGAACTTTATGCAAAAGTACAAGTCAGTTGTCTATGACTTCTTAACGTGGGATATTCATGATGGATGCAAAGCATTATTTTGGGAAGACTCTTGGGTTAGTTATCCGATTTTAGATAGTTTAATTGTGGTCGATTAGGTCAAAGCAACATTAAAACAACTTTGGCGATGTCATGTCAGAAACTATATTACCTAGGATGGAAATGGAGAGACTTCTTTGGACTAAATTTTCCCTAAAGAGAGCTACAAGCGCTAAAGGATGCTTTAAACAACATGACTGTGGTATTTTGTAATGGGACTGATAGTTTGATTTGGGTTGGATCAAAATTTGGGTGTTATAACGTAAAGGACAGTTACAATCTCTTATACAGTAGACGAAATATGGGGGGTGTGGATTTTTCATTGCAATTATGTTGGGATAGAGCTTGCCTTCCCAAAGTTGGGATTTTTGTCTGGGTAGCTATCTAAAACAAGACCCTAGCTACAGATAAGTTTTAATGGATGGAGTTTCAAGGCCTATCCAAATGTATCTTGTGTGAAGCTGAGGAAGAGACCATTGACCATCTGCTACTTAGTTTCCCCTTTACACAGGAGTGCTAGGATTGGTTGTGCGCTAAATTGGGTTGGTACAGTGCACTCCCCAAATCGCTCTTATGCATGTTTCAATCATGGTCAATCTTTAAGAAGAATGCGGTCCATGGCAAAATCTGGCCAATGATCCCCTCAATAATGACATGGGAAGAATGGAAGGAAAGAAACAGGAGATTTTTTTGTAATGTCATAAAATTGCACCCCTTGCAATTTCACATGCATTTTTGTATCCGCTTTAGTGTCCACTCCCTTAGAACTTGTGTAGGCTCATTTTAGCCCCTACATCAGCCTTTTTCCTTTCTCCAGATGCTCACCACCCCTTTTCAGTAGCTACCCTCACGTGTCAACTTTGCATTGAACTTTGTGCCTTTCCCATTCGCATTGTTTTGTAGCTTGACGTGTCCGGACACTAGCGCGTTGCACGGATGTCTGCACGCCGCACTAGCGTCCTGCAATGTTTCAATGCTCAAACAAGGTTGTTTCTGTGCATTTTTTCCACTTGTCACCTCCTTTGGTTTGTGGTAACAGCTCGAGATGCCTTGTAACCACTTGGGAAGCTTCTTTTTGCTTCCTTTCTCTCCTTAAATGCTATCTTTTCAATTCATTTGTCTCTCTAGCTCCATTCTTCCAAGTGCTTCTAGCTTCACTCTAGCTTCATTCCAACTTCTAGCTTCCTCTTCCACTTCTTGGCACCACCCTTTACAACACTCTCAAGCTTTCACAAGCTCATTACAACAACACTCTTGGCTCTTGCACCTCTATTTCTCTCCTCATTTGGCTTCCTTAAGCCTTGCAGCTCTATCTCCCTTGCCTTGTGCTTTCAAGCATCCTAAGATTCCATATCCCTTATCTATTGCATCTCTACTTTGTGATATGGTTTCTCCTCCTCAAGCGGGGATTGCTTTTATCACTCACACTTGGTGGTGCGGGTTCTACTCTTGAAGTTGGTTTTGCTTTCACCACACGCTTTGTCCATTCCAGTTACTTCTCATTTCTCTCTCTCTATTTGGTTGTCCGTGGAGGTGGGAACACCAAAATGGGGGTTTGACTGAGGCAAACCCCTATACATCCCCAACACTCTCTCTCGATCTTACAAATGCAGGTATTGAATACATTCACATCCTGGAGGCTTCATCACTTGCGTGGTTGTGAGCATTTCCTTCCTATCTCTCATTCTCTTTATCATCTATTTCACTTTATTTTAGTTTTGTTATATTCTATTACTTTCTCACATTCCAAGATTTCTTAGCAATTAGGGTAGAAGCAACAACTCTATCATTTTATGTGGTAAACTCGCTCTCTGGTCTGTATCAGACACTTGGGATGCCAATGCACCATGTTGTCGTTTGTATTTCGCGTTCTCGTCCTTTGGTTGAGAGCTTAATAGTTTGTCTAGAAAATCTTTGTGACCTACTCTTTCTGATTCTAAAACTCTCATTATTGTTCCTTGAGGTAGTTTAGGGCAGTTCGCCCTATGAGGCTCTCTAAAAGAAGAGAACTCATGAGTAGTGAATCCCCCTTCTCTACAGTTTGAAGGGAAAAGTATGAACACAACTTCACTGATCAACAAAATTGAAGTTGTACTGGTGGAACCTCTAAATTCCAAACTGTCAAAACATATGGTGAGGGATAAGAAATTCACAGAATGGGATGTTAGGCTTTCAGCTGCTTGGCCTTCACTACGGATACCAGACTGGGCAAGAAATGGTAGCCTGGTGGCTAAACAGGAAAGGGTGAAGATGGCTTGGACACCATCCGTAGAGGGTTGGCTCAAACTGAACTTTGATGGGGCCTCCAGAGGTAACCTCAACCCTTCTGGCGTGGGGTGTATTGTGCGGGACTGGCAGGGCAATACAGTCCTCACCTCAGCAAAAAAACTACCTGAGGGCACTAACAATGAAGCAAAATTTATGGCCTTAATTCACAAGCTAACTTTGTGCAGGGATGTGAGCACAAGGAAAATTTTGATTAAGGGTGATTTTGTGATCGTTGTCAATGTTATCAGGCGTGGTGATACACCGAGCTAGAAGTTGAAGGCGTTACTGGGCAAGGTTGTCGAACTGCTACAACATTTTGAGCTCTATACCATCAACCATACTTATTGGGAAGGCAATGTTGAAAGTGAACACTTTGGCCAATAAGGGAGTGGATGCTAAGTAACATTGTGCCCATGTGCCACCGGAGACCAAGCTTTGTCTATTCCAACTCATCCATTGTGACTAGATTTGGCACATGGGCATATATCATCGTTCAAATGATAGTTTGAAGTGATGGCGTGGATGGTCATACTACAGTGAAGGATTTCATCTTATGCCAACATATTGTAATGTACATGTTTCATTTATGGCACTAATGGCCAGAGTGTCCATGCTTTGGCATTGGAGGGTATAAAGTGCCACATGTGGGCTTGGATGGATGGGAGTCTGGCTACAAACTTTTGTGTGTGTTGCACACTATCCTATTTAAACTTGGTCATCTCCTTTCCTGGTATCCTTGGCAAAGATGATGGATACTCTAGTGAGGCTGCACTATTCGAGGATGCAAATGGATTTTCTAGGCTTCATCACTGACTACCGACTAAAGAGAGTCTATCAGCTCAAGGGCATTTTCTCTCTCAAGACTATGAGAATGATTATTGGTCATGAATTCTCGGTGTCTGCCAATCGACATTGAGTGAAATCCAACATCCCCTCTCAGTTTTTGGATTCCTTGCTTGATTTGGAGACTCCAAAGGTGAGATACCTTTTGATGTTGCATCTTGTTTTTAAGGCTTCCTTCATTTAAGATGATATGAATATTGTCACTGTGACGGAGCTTGGTGTGGGAATCCCCTGGCCCAACGACAATGAACAAATATTTTGCTTGGTGGTGGACGTTGAGCGGAAACCCTTCCTATTGAACATGGATGGTCGCAAGCTAGCTTATCACAGGCATTGGGCAAAGTTTGGTTTCAATTATCTCTGCGGACAACTGGGGATGGTGGTTGATGATGATGTGTAGTGACTAGCGGACTTTGTTGCAATCTTGGAGGAGGTACACTTCTACGATGAAGCTGGTTGAGGTGTGGCACTTTTTGTCTATTCTCTTGACTATCTTGTAATTAGAATGTATAGTTTTTTTGGGGTTTGGGATGTAAATTAATCGATCTTGCCTATGGCCCTATTTTTTCTGTTGAGGGCACTTTTGTAATTTGGGGTGGGACTTTTTATCTTGGAATTATTGTATGCTCACTTGTGGTGGATAGCAATATGTAACATCTTTTTGAATCTAATATAATGCATGCAACCTCAGTTGTGTATTACGAATAAAAAAAAGATGACCTAAACTCATCATTTTTTTTCAAATTGAAAAGAATTGTCTGAAGATCACCTAGACGTATAATTTTTTTTCCAAAAACTTATTTTGCTAAAAAGTTATTAAATACTAAAAAACCATGATATTTCAAGTTTATGGATTATTTTCATCAAAAATTATTTGAAAAATAGAAAAAATAATCCAATTGTAAAAAAAATTACATATTTGGAATCTACACAGTCTCATCTATAATGGGTTTTAATTTCATCAAAAAAATCTGCAAAAAAGGTCTTCAGGCATATGTCCAAAGTTACTCTTTTCTTGTGACATTGACATGACCTTCAAGTTGTAGGTCAAACCATATCCAAAGCTTAGGATCAGGTCCCCAAGCCTTTTCTCGAATTGAAAAACAATGCACAAACCCGACCAAAAATTCAAATTTTAAAAAATGAATTCAAATTGTAGAAACGGGATCCTGTTTTGTAGAAACATGATCCGTTTCATAAAAAAATAATTTTTTTATGCTTTTATGAAATGGGATCAGGTTTCACAAAAGCATAAAAAACTTAATTTTTAATGAAACGGGATGTCGTTTCTAAACCCGGATCTCGTTTCATAAAAGCATAAAAAAAATATTTTATGAAATGGGATCTCATTTTTGGCTTGGCGTCCCTAAGCGAAATGAGATCTCATTTGCTAAATAACTAGATCCCGTTTCATTTTGCTTGATTTCAGATTTTTTCTAAGTTTGAAACTTCCATTAGAAGTGGACTCATCTTCTTGCATTTACCCTAATCTACTAGTATTTGAATTCCTGTTAGTATAACCTTGTATATTTTCACATTTGGATCAAAAGTAGTTTTACCCTTGGAAGTGGAAATATCTAGTCTTCAAGTGTCCCTACAAGAATTATTTGATAATAAGGAATACTAAGCTATCATATTTATATAACTTGACATGATATATGAGAAGAAATTAAGAGTAGTACAAAGATATGAATCATATTTATCTCACATTATCAAGAAATATAATAAAAAGGTTATCACCAAACCCTTTAAGATTGGAGACATTGTGTTTAGAATCAATAACCTCATTAATAAAAGAGCTAGTGAAGAAAAAAAGTTTAAACCAAATTGGGTTGGTCAATATCTATTTAAGGAATATGCTAGTTGTGATTCTTACCTTTTATGCACCATAGAAAGTGAATATTTTGGTGAAACCATCAACACCTTTCACCTTAATAAGTATTGTATCTAAAAAACTATAATCCAAAATAAAATAACACATACATTTCATTTTATCCATCTTGCCCCATTTTATTACTTATTTACAAAAATATCTTACTAGGATTCTTAAGCTACTAATATATAACCTATCAGTGTTATTTCAAGAGAATATCTAATCATAAAATATCACCATGCCCATTACATTCCTAATAATATAAATAAACTATTCTTGAACTTTAAAATTATCCTTACCCCATTGGCTATTTTCTAGTTTTAGTCACATCAAGTAATATAATCCATCACAATACTTGGAGAATAATTGGTAAGTCTCCCTAATTCTCCTCAATAAGAGGGAAGTCTTACAAGCTAGTTGGAACCTATTTGGTTATGCTTAGCCCCTCACTTACTTTATCTAAACTTTTGTGACGATCCATCATTTCTTTCTAGTAGCATGTGGTTAGGTCAAGGGAATCTCATACTCCAAGAATAAAAAATATATAATCATTGCATAATACTCATAGCCTCAAATATAGACCTAAATTGAAACTACAAGGGTGATATTAAAAAAAGAGTAAATATGTAAATCATGCACATGCTCAAGCTAGGAAAAACAATTACTTGATTCTTTCTCACCTTTGAAAATCTATCCTTACTAGGTACTTTTTTCTTTACCCAATATTTGACATACTGGCCATCATGGATTCAAGTATATAGAGTGATCATAAAGTTCTAGGTTGTCTATTAATGTATAAGGTTAGTTTAGTGATTGATTTAGGTATAGAATAACCTTTTTCCCTTAATAAAATTTAGTTCAAATATTCCCCCATCCTCCCCATTCTACTTTGTTCCCTAATTATCACATCTCAAAAATCTAGTGAAGATTCTATGTGTTAGTCAACCTATAATCCGTTGAGTCAAAAATCCCATAAAGAGCAATCATAATGTCTACAACATAACCATTTCATGTATGAAATAAATAGCATTTCAAAATAAATTCATATGTGTGATAGTGATAGCCATGTGAGTACATCATCCCCATACAATATACCAATGTGAGACTCATAGTACATCCATATGTATCCATCATGCATACATTATAAATCTAGAACACATTAAATAAAGAGCATAATATACACATAAATACATGCATAAATAATCAAATCTAAAACATAAAGCATTCATGTGCACAAAGGGAAAGTGACACAAATTAAAGTAACCATGACAAGATATATTTTAGTATCAATCATAATAATTTGAATATGATACATAAATATGTATATTTTCAATACAAGGCTCCTCATGAGAGATAGAATTGTAGATAATAATGAGTATACATCTACATCAATCTTCCCATACAAGGGGGCACATCAAGTATACATAAATCAAAATCAAAAGATGTCCTAGGAGTATCCAATCATCTTTGAGACCCTATTCACCTAGGAATCCTACTCTTCTACCTCTTCCCACTCTTTATTGTTTATGATTGTGTAGGACTCTTGTTGATTTTACTTATGACACATTCAACTCAAGTAGAGTGAAGATAACTCTACTTCTAAAAATTTAATTGATCTCAATAATCAATCAACTCCAAGGTCTTATGTGCCAAGTTATGGCAGTGTTGGAACAACTTAGTGGTCTATGTGATTTGTTTGTTCAAGGGGCCTATACTAGTAAATAATCCAGCTTGGAAATTCATGTATCTATTATGTTAAATCTACTAAACGTTTGATAAATATTTCAAGATATTAACTAAAACTACGTCTAATCTAATCCTAATCTATCAAATTATAAAAAAAGAATAATTTTTTTTAGGGTTAGTAGGATTAAACACAAAATTAAAAAATAATGATGCACTTATTTTTATCCTCAATTCAAAAATATTTGATGAATTTAGATAACCTAAAATGTAGTGATAAATATTCTACCCTATCACAAAAAATTTAGATGTAAGATTCTAAGGAGTTTGATAAAAATATTAGAGATAAATGCATAAAGCCATCATATTACATCGCAAACTTTACATACTACTCTACTTTGAATCACTTTATATAGCTTCACCAAATAATTCAATTTAAAGAGCATAAAAAACAAGATACGTCACCACCTTGAAGGAAGAGAAAATTCACAACAAGTGGGTATGATCTTATTGATTTGTAATCAATGTACTACAACTTTCAACAATATTGCCTACACTAAAAATTCTTATTCTAAATAGCCTCTCTCAAAAATTCTCAACCATTTATAATTCTTTTGACAACCTTTTAAATTCCCAATCTTGGGCACTGAAACCACACCTACAAGAGAAAGTTAGCTTAGAGCCTAAATTGAGCACTAGGTGTAAAATTTACAAGCTACATTCATTTTTTAATAATTAAGGCCCTAAAATTAATTTACATATTTTATCATTTGGTCCTAAGAAAATAATTAAAATAGAATACACTCAAGAAAGGAGTCATTTATTACATCATTAAAATAATAAGAATGGAGAAGGAGAAGGAGAATATGATTGTTTTGCCTCACCATCCTAATAAAAACTTGGTCATTTCTTTGCCATTCACTAATTGGGGAACTAAGGTGTAAATTTTTTTTATGCCTCCAAGATTGAATTGAATGTGGGAGCAATATTGTATTGAATTCATACCTTCTTTGAAAAGAGATTCTTCATAACCTACTCCACAACCTCCTTCATCTCCAAAATCTTAGCCTTGAACTAAGCTTAGTATGTTTGTTTCTTCCTTGTTTACCACTTTAGTTGCTACTTATGTAGTTCTAACTCTCTAATCATCCATAGTGATGGAAGACAATGTTCATGGTATCTTTGGATTAGGTTGAGCCTTGAACATTTCCACCACCTTAGAGTTCTTGAGTCCTTTATAATAGTTCATTATGTTCTTTGTCTCTTCCCTATAGTGGAGATTAGTTATATTGGAAGCCTCAAACTACTCCCTATTGATGTTTCACTAACATGTACTCTAGGAGGACACAGTTTTATAAGGGGAGTGGAGTGAGGCAAGCTTGGAGGAGGAGAAGGGATCCTTGAGGAACTGGACCCCTAAGAGGAAGGATGTGAAGGAGTCACCAAATAAGTTGGAGTATGGTACTCCTCTTTGAATATGGCACAATTTCATGCACAACATCTTTCCCTTGTGTTGTAGTATTTGTTATATTTTCTCCCTATACCAATACATACTATTGTGGTACTTCTTTTTATTGATCTTCCCCACCTATTTCTTTGCAATGTTGGTCTATGGAGGAGAATATGTTGGGGTCTTTGGAGGAGGAGAAGGAGTTGGTATTCAAATTGGAGGGAAAGGTGGTGATTGAGCTACCTCTTGAGATGAACCTCTTCTCCATCTTCTTCTTTGTAGTGCATATACTTATTCTTTCTCCTACCCCAATATAGTATGAACCATAGGATCCTACTGTTTTTCCTCTTGGCCTTTCATTATGCAGTAGTAGAAGATGACTCCCCTTGTTCTCTTGTTATAATTTAGACATTGAGAGGCTTATACTATTGAGGGTGAGGGTCATTTATCTAGTAAGAATGCGTCAACCATCTTTGGGATCTTGTAACCACCATGTTTGTTCTAGCCTCAATTAAGGCAGTTTTTAGTATCGATCAATCTGTCCACTCCACTAGTTGGTTAAAGACCTTGTCCCATTTATAGGAAGGGTCTAGGACCTTTCCATTTCCAACCATGTTTCTTCTAGCCTCAATTAAGGCATTTTTTAGTATCAACCAATCTATCCACTCCCCTAGTTGGTTAAAGACCTTGTCCCATTTGTAGGAAGGGTCTAAGACCTTTCCATCTCCATGCATTATATTGGGGAAGTTTTTCAAGGATACATACCTTGATCAATGGGATATTCATCCAACAATAAACCCTTATTCTAACTTCATTTTTATCTATGCAATGAATCTAATAATCCTCCAATACTAGAACATGAAAAAATGGGAGCCAATCAATGGCCCAATATTTCCATGGGATCATACCTATCTCTAACCTCATAGAGATGCATAGTTAAATGAGTTAAATATCATGTTTTATTATCTTTGCATGCTGAATAATAGAGCAAGATCAATCT
This sequence comes from Sequoia sempervirens, assembly GCA_007258455.2. Lineage (NCBI taxonomy): Eukaryota > Viridiplantae > Streptophyta > Pinopsida > Cupressales > Cupressaceae > Sequoia > Sequoia sempervirens. The sequence continues at coordinate 8,687 of VDFB02264513.1, read as the reverse complement.
CCCACCTTGATGGTAAATGAAATTCCAGTCTTGTTTTTTTTGGAAATCAACTTTTTTATCTCTACCACCTACCTATAGATCTCTATTAGAATGATATTTTCATTCGGGCTCCTATGGAGTTCATACAATGATTTATGGAAGTTGCAACTCTAATGTATGAAAATGTTTTAAATTGGATAAACTAGTTTCCTGGGTGTTGGTAAGTGGATTGGCACTTGAAATGATACTTGACTCACCCGATGGAAAGTGGCAATAATGCTCCAACTGTTGGATAGATTTCTTGTGAAACTACAATCTTCCTTTGTGTTTGAGAGGGGCATCTCTCTCGTATGATGGGGGTATTTGTAGTTTTTGTGTACTTTTAACCTAAAAGGACACAAGGAAAAACTAAAGAAAAATGAATAACAGAAACCCCAACAATAGACATATGAATATCAACTGAGATTTCACAACGAATGACAAATTACAAGGGGTCTTATCACAAAATATGTAATACTTGATGAAAGAAAGATACTGAATTTCAACATACAAGGAAACAAGTTACCTTAGCACATTCAAACCAAAATACTAGGGTATGATTGTGTTTCATCAATCACAAATAAATGACCAATGGATTCTACAATTACACAAAGGGATTGCCAATTTAACATATGAGAAATCAACAATAATAATCTAGAAACACATTGAGGACATACTAATTGAATGCATCCTTGATTATCTTCATGAAATTATACAATATCAAAAGCCCTTAAGTACAAAGTATCAAACCAAAAGTCTTGATACAATCTCGCTGAATAGTTCTCAAAAAAATTCCCCTTTTACAAAATGTCCCCCCTTTACAATAGTAAAGCCTTATATTTATAGGCTTTCTTGGATAACTCCTTTGTTACAACTACCTTCTAACTACTTGATAACTACCTTTTCTGAAACATAATGGATTTGAAAACAATAACCTTATTTGGTTATATTTTACGTAACTTTTCTACAAATAAAGTTCAATTTTTAACTTTCAATCACAATGAGTGATGTAAGTCACTTTTTCAAAAAGGTCAAATTATAAGTTGTTGATGAAGTCTCTTTCCATCTTTATCTGCTTCATCTTTGATACTTCCTGAAAACACCCCTTTGCATTGTCCATTGCTAATAATTCATATGATGATTGCCCATATAGGTAATTTTTGCTTAAGACAACTTCAACGAGGTAAATCAATTCGCAAAAGCTGCCAATGTTTACAAATACATTTGATTGGAATTTGATCTTCATAAGGAAAATCTCCTTTTGCATTAATGTGTTCCACCCTATCCAAAACCATGATTCATCTATGCAAACCTGAACAAGATCCTTCATGAAAATTTGAATTCCTTGGCTTGAATAAGAGTTAAATAACTTTCTGACATTTCCAAAAACTAATAAACCTTGTAATGACTTTGAGACCCGATCAAGACAATTTTTCCTACATTTTTCCACTCTCTGTGTTCATATACTTAAAATTCCCTAAAGCATCTTCAATAAGCTCATGTTGTCCATAGCCATTCCCGATTTTAGATAACCCATGCTAGTACAAGTTTGAAGGGTTCTGACATAAGTTGTGGACTGAATTTTCTGAAAATTTTCTAAAGCCTTTGCAACAATTCATCATGCACGAACCTTCTTCTGCATAACAGTTGTATTGCATGAAACCAAATTTCTTTGAGGAATTTTGTCAAACATTCACATGCCTTTCCTGCGCCTCCACATTTTGCACGCATGTCTATCAGACTAGTCGCAACTGACATTTCACTATCTTTCATGTTTTGACGGATGTCTACACCCTTGTTCAAAATCTTTCATTTTGGTGCAGGAAACAAGGATTCAACTAAAAGTTATGAATATTTGGCTTTATACACACCAAATGCATCTGCTAAACAGTTTCTAAATCCCGAAACCAATATTTTCTGTGTGCAACCTGCAATCATTGCGTGCCTTAAGATGGCATTTATTTGAAACATTCTGTCAAACAGTTCTTATGTTTTGTCCTTGGTGCCATTGCATGCCATGAGATCACATTCATCTCATTCCTTGGTGCTGGTCGTTAAATAGTTCATATGCCTTGTCTGTGCTTTCACATCCTTGGCACATGTCTAGGGGAAGAGCATCAGTAGTCGTTATAGCTAATTTTATGCACCCATAGATCTTAAACGATACATTGGATTTCAATGATTTTTTTAGTTGTCTCCATATGCGACTTAGCTGCTTATAGCAAAAATTGTGGCTTCTGGGTAGTAACAACACATGTTGTGGAAACTGTTAAGGGCGAAAGGGTCAAAAAGTACTCATTTCAAAGTGTTGCCTGATACATATTCTCTATTGTCCCCATACCTGTTTGCTTCGACCACCACAAAATTTGCACAATTGATACAATAGATATGCACAAATATACACTAACTATTTTTTGTCGCTATTGGATATAAAGTGGATAACTATTGATACATTTGGAATTTTTTAGTGGGTTTTTAATTCTATAATGACTACTGGTGCTCTTCCCCTACCGAAGTATTTGCAACTACAACATCTAACAAAATCCTATCTTTGTCGCCCCTTGGATTTTAACAAAGTTTGAGGATAAGTAGAGGTATTTTCCATGGCATGTCAAATTGTGAAATTGTTATCAGGATTCAATCATGTACAAGTCAAACTCATTGATATTCATAGAGGATCTTTGTCGCCCCTTGGATGTTAACAAAGGTTGAGGATAAGTAGAGGTATTTTCCATGGCATATTAAATTGTGAAATTGTTATCAGGATTCAATCGTGTACAAGTCAAACTCATTGATATTCACAGAGGTGAAGCACTGGGCTTTGAGCTTTCTGGAAAGGTCACCCATCAAGCGTGCTTAACCACGGAGTTTTTCTCATAGATCGGTGAATACTGGGCTTTCTGGAAAGGTCACCCATCCCAGTACTACTACTCCAACTCAAGCGTGCTTAACCACAGAGTTTTTCTCATAGATCAATGAGTTTGACTCATAAAACTACATAATTGAATCCTGATAACAATATCACATTTGCATGAGAGTTTCTTAGCACATCGAACTCATCTTGTGCACATTCAGATTGGAGCCTTGAATCTATTTCAATTTTTCCATTGTGAAGTTGTGATGTCGAATGGAGGTCTGCAATTGAAATTTAAATCCGCAAACTAAGAGTTCTTCTTCTGCAATTCACACAATAGATTAACATTGCGCCAAACTTGCATGAGACTCAATACTTTCATGAATACGTGTGCATGTAAAGAGAACTGTGACTTATCAACTCATTTTATAGTTCGAATCTGCAACTTGAGGGAATGGAGGCGTGGCTGGCAGATTTCGCATGCATATTACTGGTGCCATCTTCACTTCAACTTTTGCATGCATGACTTTGAAAGCATCGAAGTCTCTCCACTAAAACAAGTCGAGCAGAGCTATCTTCTCATTACAAATTACATACCATAGTAATTTATTGATAATTGGCAACTTGTGTAGCCTTTAATTAAGGTTTTTGCCTGAGAATTGAAGTCCTCAACCAGGCCTGGAATTTGACGGCCACCCCTACTAGTCATGTGAAAATTTTGTGACGGTTTGTTCATTTAAATGCCAGTCACTTTACATTTTATGAAAAAATTAAACTGTCAAAAAATATTTAATTTATATTTTTTTTATATAAAATCTTTTATATTAAAATATTATTGATTTTATTAATCATACATATTAAATATGATTTTTTTTATTTATAAATTTCTATTTTTAATAACACAAGTAATTTGATTTTTTTAAATATTATGTATCATATAAATTAATTAAGTATTTTTTTATAGTAATTTGATTTTTTAAAATATTATGTATCATATAAATTAATTAAGTATTTTTTATAGGAATCATACTTATTAAAAATACCAAATAAATAATAAAAAGTACAATAATTTGATACAAACCTTCATTATATAATTTGCATATATATATTTAAACACAAAAAACAACTTTTGGAAAGAAATAAACTATTTTATTTTATTATTTTTAAATTGAGATGCAAAAATTAATGATGCATTACATAGAAAATAAACAAAAATAAATGTTATCAAAGATCAAGAACTCTTCTTGACTTTGTATTCTTCCATATTTGATATACTTTATTCCAATTTACATCATTTTCTTGAGGTCCATTTAAAGACACTCTCATTAATGTAGCTGTTGCAAAGCCGATGAATCACCTGTAAAAAAAAATGCTTTAAGGAATCAAAGCCGGTGAATCGCCTGTAAAAAAAATGCTTAATCCTTAAATGTTGTATTATGTTGAAAAAAATCAAAGCTGAGAATAATTATTTGTAAAAGGAAAATAAAATTTGAACATGCTTATTGCTCACCAATAAGTTTTATGCTGTATTATCTTGAAAAAAATCAAAGTTGGGAATCACTGCAAACAAAATGCTGTTGAAAAAACAAGTTACAATGCTATAAAATAAATACTTTCAACAATGAAAATTTGTGTTATGTGATTATTCATAAGGATATCCTATATATATTAAAAAAAGTGTAAAATTAGAAAATATTGATAATTAGAAATAAATCTAAAAATCTTAAATTTAATGTTAAATTTCTAAATTATGTAGAAAATAAATCTTGTTAAAATATTCAAAAAGTTAAAAATCAATTATATTCTATTTTGAAAAGATTTTGAATTAATATAATTTTTATAATAAATATTATAAATCATATATATTAATAAAAAGCAATGATAACTATTAATAAAAATGTCAAAATCTTTAAAAAATTAGAAAAAAACTATCTTGAAAATATTCTATTTTCAATAGATTTTGAATTAATAAATATATTTATAATAAATTATATATATTAATATAAAGTGAAATTAGAAAGAATTATTCCAAATCTAAACTAATTTATATTTTTATCATAAAAATTAAAATTATTATTTATATATATATATATACAATAAATTTTTATTTAATAATAATTTTAAGTGTCAATTTTACGGTTATATAAAAATATAGCAAGTTAAATGATACGGTGTAATAAATTTTTAGGTTGTAATATACATTCAAAATGCAACTTGTGTTTACTTGCCAATAGGAAATAAGCATGCAATCTTTGAACTGATCTTTAACTGTCCACACCTTTAGTTGCTTTTTTAACAATGATGCCAAATTGCCAATTAATAGTTTTCCTTCAAATAGGAATACCTATTTAAAATTAGTTATACAAATTTACAAACTTAGAATTTTGGGTTGTGAGTGGGAGATTTCATAATCTATTTTTCTAACTTAAAATTTTGGGTTGTGAGTTGCAAGTTTGCGAACTCACAACCTATTTTTCTAACTTAAAAGTTGAAGTTGTGATTTTGAACCACCTCACTTTCAATTCCAATTAAATTTCCCACTTATGCTTTTAAATACTTATTTAATTAAAATAAATAATTAATTAATCCACATCTTGAAAAACCAAATTATGTCATGAAATTTATACACCTCCTCTATCCAAAAAAATCTTGATCATGTTTCAACAACATTTGATCCAAAATAACCCAAATAAATTCTTGATTTTGCAACTGAAAGCCAGTTAAATCCATGATCCCACCAGACAGAAATTTTCATAAGTTTTGATTGTCTACACATCTTTGACTAAAAACTTTTCAAATTGTTCAAATACCAATATGAAGAAGCCCATTAAGTGAAATCTTCCCAGCTTTTCTGAAAATGCATATTTAATTATTTTTGTAATCACGTGCATAGAAAATTGAAGTACTAAAATATCTCATTATGTGAAGAGTCAAGACTCATAAAATAGTTACATTAGCTAAAATACCCCCACAAGTATCCCCATTGAAGGAATTTGTACCAGCTTTTTCCAATTTTTAAAATTAATTGATTTTGTGAATTTCACCACCTTTTGCCACTGCACCTGATTTTAGACTTAAACCAAAAATTTGTTGTGTTAAAGTAGGTGAGACCAATTTGACATCACTAAAACACACTTCAATTAATTTGAGAATGGTGCAACATAAACTAACATTGATCAGAGTAAGGGATTTCATAATTTGATCAAGAGACATAATTTGCACACTCAAACACCTGATAAGGACTTAACACATCAATTTGAATTTTTTAAAATTTGAGCAATTGATAGGTAAAGCCCAAGACAACAAGTGGCTCTAACCGGGGACAAGGATCGCAAGAGACACAATAGGAACCCATAAGCTTTACAAAGGAGATCAGTGTGTTAACCATTAGCAACAAAGTCAAGGGAGACAACATAGGAGACTATTTGAAGAGGAAGTACACAAGCTAATAAAAAAGGGACATACATAACAAAAACTTCTACCTAAAATATGTACATGGTAGGTACCCCTACCTTAGGCTACTCCAAGATGGTCATACAAATCCATTAACAAGCTGAGAGAAATAGGAAATATTGTGGAAAAGAGGCGTGTACTTGTGCAACACTTGTGAACTCAGTAGATTGGCAGTACTGAAACATATGAGATTAGGAGTTTTGAACAACGAACTAAACAACCATTTCTCATCATAGACCTTTGAGTCCTCCTGAATCACATAGGTATTGCCTTGTAAGATCTTGGTCACATCTTTTTGCATCATGTCAAGCATACCAATGTTCTCTAGTTGAAGATCCTTTTGATGATTTCAAGGATGGAATAAATTAACCCATGAATCAGACAACCTTCATATGATTTGTGATGTGAAGAAACTTGTGTCGATGCAAATGTTGAATCTAGTCTTTGAATATCAACTTCCAATAGCATAGGGTCATCTTTTATAATTCCTTCAGCTTTTGTCATGAGAATTTGAGAGAATTGTTTCTCCACATGATATGAAAGTGAAGAAGAAGATAACACATTTGTATCTCGAGAATCATCTATAGAAATGCATCCATCTAAAGGATTCAAAGGATTAAGGTAGACAACTTCACCATAGAGGAAATCATCATCTTAAGCTTTTAAGCACCAACTCGGGATGTAGACTTCATGAGAATGTAACACATCACTTTGTTGGATTCCTTCATTAGATTTATCATTACCTCATTCCTTGCTTCGTTGTTATTCACTTCACATGATGAATCAAAGGATTGACATGAAGCTTCAGGATCTTGTAGAAGTACATCTTCAAAATGAAAAAAATTGAAAGGACAATTTATTGCCTTAATTCTTAACATTTCCTTATCATAAAATTCATCAATGAACTTGAATGTTTCATATCCAGGTTTCATGCACAACAAAAAATGGGTGTTTGATGATTCATGTCTTCTTTCACTTGGAGTTGATCTTTAAATTCCCTTTCAAATGTATAACTCATCAAATGTTCATCAATATCCTCAAAGGTAAAGGCCTCCATTTCTAAAAGAAAAGAAGAAATTTGTGAGGTTTCACTTGTGGTTCCCTCACTTCTAGTCATGGCAGTGAAAGATTGTCTAGTACTTTTTGTTAGAGTGGATAATTTATCTATTCACTATAGCTTAAGTGTACTTAGGTTGATGAGGTTAGACAACATCTTGTCTAACTGAATATGCAACCTTTTAGGCCTCTAGAGATTACCTAGCTATTTGGTAAACCTCATGCGCATACCTTTTGAAGTTGGAAGACTTTCCATATCACCTCAAAGGTCAATTTTGTAATCATTCAACACATGTTACCAAGGTTGATGACTTGGTCAAATAGGTTGTTAGTTTGCACAATCCAAGTGATCCAAATGTCAACACCTATAAGACACTTGTCTACTTATTTGTGTCACATCATGGGGCACTTGTCAATCCACATGATAGGTGGATTGTCTCTTCCTTTCCTATATATGCAAGGTCATATTGTACATTTCAATTAACTCTTTTATCAATCTCTTTGATAATGTGAATTAGGCTCATTGTGTGCAAGTGGTTTTTTATGGAAGTACAAGGTTTTTGTTGTAATGAATCTCTTGGATGGAAATCGTAACATGGTATCTAAGTGAATCCATGCATGCAAAACCCTTCCCAAAAACTTGCATCTAGTCTAATTTAGAGTTCCATGTAATTTTATTTACATGTAAAAAATACAGGGATACCCGGGGATGCATCCCCCCCCAAAATCCCTCATCCCGGTTCCAAGGCATCCCGGGTACCAGGGGACGGCAAGGGGACAGGGGGGGACAGGGGGGACGGTCCCCCTTTTTTGCAAAATCGTGGGAAACGTCCCGAGGATGGGGGGACGCTATTTCCCCAAAGGGGGATGACTGACCAGTCCCGGGGACGGCAGGGGGACGGCTAAGTCATCCCTCGATCGTCCCGGGGACGGCTGGTCATCCCCCGCGTTTTGAAGCTCACAAACATTAAAAAAAAAAAACATAATTTTTTTTAAAAAAAGCCTTGCCTATGTGGCATGTGTGGGCCCTAATGTTTTTCACTCTTTTATGAAAGAAAAAGGGCCTCTAAAACTTCATTCTATTCATTTTGTTTGTTTGAGCAGCCAAGGGTTTGAGAGGAAAAAAATTACAGCCATTGAAGGAGAAGGAGCAGCAGTTTGAAGGAGTTGAGGAGGTTGAAATAGTGTTGTTGGGAGTGCAAATCCATCATAGAGGTATGCATTTCCTTTCTCTATTTTCATTTTTTCATTTTTTTGCAAAATATGAAGTATACATAGTCTGATTTTTTTTATTTTTTTGCATTTT
>VDFB02264512.1:0-14409 GCA_007258455.2 Sequoia sempervirens | reverse complement strand
TGTTTTATTTAATTATTATCATTATTATTTCTTCTATACTTTATCCATTAATTCTATCTTAAATTAAATACACATCTTCAATAATTAGTGTTATTTAATTACCTCATCACATTTCTTCTTAATTAAATAAAGATATCCTAGAATCTTTAATTTAGTTATCATATTCCTTTTATTTTAATTTAATAAACAACTCCTATAGTTTGTTTTATTAAATTATTTATTCCTCTTTTGTTGAATTTAAATAAATCAAAAATATTTAAATAAATGCATAAATCATATACCTCTATTCCCTCACCAATAAAATTAGATTTTTTAAATCTAATTAATTCAACTGTCATTCACAGGAAGAGCCTCGGGGACAAACCTGCAGGAAATCTTCTCAATCTTCTGCCTCAAATCCTTCCTCTCATCTTTCCTGGTGTTTTCATGGGGAGGAACAATCCTCCATGATCAACTCCATCTTCTCATCTCATAACATTCAATTCTCCTAATTGAATCTCAACCTCTGGTGTGTTACCCCTTCACAAATGTGTTTCGTGAAATCTATAAATACAGGTTTCTGGCTACAGGAAAAGGATCTTAATTTGTGCAATCTTACTCTGCAGGTTTTCCAGGCATTCAAGCATTCAAGCAATCAAGAAAATAGAAGTAATCATCAATCAATCAAGCATTTTAGTTCATCAATCATGGTTGTTTACAATAGTTTCTTTCTCATAAGTTTTACTATAGAATCATCTTAGTTGCATTTAGGAATCATAATAGTTTAATTGTCATTCTCTATCATTTTAGCAATAAATTAGCTTCTAAAATTTGAGAGCAAGTTGATTAAAGAAATCTTTAGAGTTAGAGAGCAATAAGACAGATTTCTAAAGATTCTTAGTTTAAATTAGCTTAAATTTCTTGAATCTTAGATACAATGTCTTATTTAGAAGTGTATATGCATTTTAGATTGTTTACCTCATTCATACACTTCCACCTTGAATTCCTTAGTGGTTGTGTCAATTTGCGCCTTTGGAATTGATCCTAATGAACTTGAACCCACTCCTACTCCTCCAACTCCTAATGCATGTCCTCCTCATGATGTTGAAATAATTGGAGAAGATGATGAAGGAATGAATAGGTTCTTAAATGATTGTCTTACATCCTAAAACACAAGTTGAGTCTCAACCTCCTATACAAGGTGAACCTGGTTCCTCTAAACAAGCCACCCCTCAACCATTTTATGACAACAAAGTAAAAAATACTTCCATCAACCTTCAAGAAACATATGGAAAAGGATTCACTATCTTGAGCAAAGAAGGATGTCACACAACAAAGGAACATGAAATACATCACCTTCTTGATCAAAAACCAATTGATGAAAACACCAAGGGGAAAGGTTATCAAGATTCCCCTCATAACAACAAGCCTCATAGAGAGTATATAAGGATTCTTGATAATGTCATGGTGATCTTTGATACTCCCCCTAATTTGAATATCCTTCTCCCTCAAGAACAACCCCTAGCTAATAACAATGATAAGGAAGCTAGGATCCCTATGGGTTCTCCTCCTCCTTCAATTAGAGAACAAGGTGAATCTAGAGAACACAAGCACCCTTACAAGTTACAAAAGATAAACTTGTTTCCTCTCCTTCCACCACTTAATAGTGAAAGGAAATTACAAATCCTCTTAAACAAATGACTCATCCTATTACCACCTATGAATAGGTGGGTATGTATAGGATCGTGATGGGCCAAAAAGTGGCAATATGATGGGTATGTGATTGACGACTTCAAAATTGATGAAACGAAAAGGGTTTTTAAATGAGATTCTCAAATTTCCACCAATATAAATTATGTTTTACTTTTAATTTAATGAGTAATTATTATTCATTTTCTATTCAAATTATGACTACGCTCCTGATTGATAGACTGATCGAAAAAAATGTATAGCTTTCAAACAGTATCACATTTTTTGAATCCAAAACACGTGTCACATTATATGCTTTGCATACTATAGAATTATAAAAAATAAAAACTGAATTTCATGAAGTTTTAACCAAGTTAAGGTGGTCAGACATACGAGTTTTTTATATTTTTTAAAAGTTGTAATAAAAAATTCATAATTAATTATTTACTTGGAAAATAATTACCAAAAAATATGCATCACATCGGGACATGAGTCCTCTGCTTATATCTAAAATCTTATAAAAACAATATTATCATTTTATTGTGGTTAGGGTGGTCAGAAAAACACCTACTTCTTATTTTTTCCTTGAAATTTAAGTACTACTGCATTGAAATTTCAAATTTTCACCAAATAGATATATATATATTTTAAACAAACCTAGTAGTTTAGAAACTAAATTCAATTTGCTAAAAAAAATTTGTTACATATTTTTAAAATAATATAGGTAAATTATTCAAATTTTTACGTCAAATTACCTAAGTCTTTTTTTTTTTTTTTTTGCCAATTAAGTGCCTACTTTTTCCATGATGATCTTGCACATACCTAGGTTGGTGATTATCCTAAAGATGCCAAAGTCCCACATTGTGCATATCATTGTGTTCTTGGACATAGTAGTGATGAGTTTCGTACATTGAAGGAGATATTGAGCAAGTATCACTTTGATGACAATGATTGATATCCCATTGTCCCATAAAACACTTCCTTACTCCTTGTCATGAACTAGTTGTAGAATCTTCCATTCTTACTATTGCATGACCTTTTCCCTTCACCCATCTCGGATCATTTTTTCCTTGCACTCAGTGGGGGAAATAAGTTGTTAGCCTTGTCCTAGTAATGCAAATTCCATTGTATCTTAGGTTGTGTGATTCCCCTTCTGCTTACACTGATTGAGATTGGGAGGTGGAGGCCTCGCCTATTAATCGACTTGAATTTTCTTTACTATTAATTTTATTTTTATTTTATGTGTGTGAATTGTGATTCCCCATGATGTTATGTTAGATGTTATCCCTCTTTGTGTCCTTCCTCTATTTGTATCTTCATTCTTCTGTCTATCATACATATTTTTCACCTTTTCATTTTTGTTTTGTGTTCTCCTTTTGGGGATGATGCAAAGCATTGAGACACCCTATGTATCTTCCATGTTGACCCAAAAGATCCTTTTTATTTTTCCTTTTTCTTTGTTTTGTGTTCTCCTTTTGGGGATGACGCAAAACATTGAGATGCCCTAAGTCTCTTCCATGTTGATCCAAAAGATCCTTTTTATTTTCTTATTCTCTTTTTGTGGATGATGCAAGGCATTGAGGAAGCCATGTATCCTTCATGTTGACCCTATAGGTTCTTCTTTTTCTTTGCTTTCACTCTCTTTGTGTCATTCTTCAGGTTCTATATGTTTGGGGAATGATCACAATTCTGAGCTCCTTACCAAATCATTTCAACAACATAATAACCCCAAATTCATAGATCCCTTATGTGTTTGGTGTTTTCCTTTTGGGGGGAACCCCTCTTTTCCTTTATTTTTCTTCTTTCCTTTTACATGACGTAGACTTACTTGGAAACATATGACTTGGCATAGGGCTTTACAAGTTAGCTCTTATTTCTTTCTTCTTGATTGCATTTTTCATGTGCTACTTTCCAGTAATTTCTCATAGTATGGTGTGTAGCAATTTCTTTAAAGTGGGGGCATACATTTGAATTATTCATTTGCATGATTATTTTTCATTTTTCCTTGGTTCTTAGTGCAACCTTCTTGCTTCATACGATGTGTTTATCACTTTATGGAAGACATTGGGTATGATTTCCTTCATAAACATGATCTATCTTAGCATATTACATTCCTCTTAGTGGCTTGATGTGACACACTATATCCCTTAAGTTGTGAATCTACTATTCTTTGATCATTCCTCTCTTGGAGACATTATACACAATATTCCCTAAATTAAGACCTTGCATGAACAAAGCAAGAATACTTTGAACATCCCTTGCTTGTTGCATTTTGCATTTGTTATATGGCCACCTTCCATAACGCAACTTGCATGCCTATGCTGCCATCACTTTTGTTCATGAGTTTTAAGTGTACAAAGTTTTGCTTGTCCATGAAGCTCAAAAAGTAATTTTCTTTGTGGTGTCTTATTAAAGTTATTAGGAGGTATAAATTTAGTATGGTTGAGTAGGAATCCCATTCTGAGGCATGAATTTCCCCATAGCCACCTACGTGTGTGTGAGTACATAGCAACCAAGAGTGTGTGTTTCTCACCTTATGGGCCTTCTCACCCAATATAAAACCATGAGTTCCATCACCCCAGAGTGAGTATGCATGTTTTTTTTCTTCTTTTTAAAGAAAAATATCCTATATCTAATCCACAACAAGCTTAACAAATGAATGAAGCTTGATCCAATTTCTTATTTTCTTTGTTCTTCTTCTCATTTTCATCTTCATGTGTCTTCCTTTGTGCTTATGTTTGGTTAGTCATGTGATCTTGGTCCTAGGGACTTGATCACCCCTCTTGATTATTTTTGTCTCATATTACTAGCATAAGTGCATTTAGATCCCTCTTGATGTGCATAATTGGCTACTTTAGTTTCAGTTTGAAGTAGGTTCATCCTCTCACTAAAGTGGGGGCTAAATGTACCATCAAAGATTGTAGCTTTCTACATTTTCACATTCATTTGGGTCATTCTTATGGATGTTGGCCTTGTTTTTCCTAGATTTGATGTTGTAATTTGGTCAAAAAATTCACATTAGGTCTTGAGTACTTATAAATCAATAAGAATAATATAGTTTCCTACAAGAGTGTTGTAAGGTGTTGTAACACATATTCACACTTTTCTAGGACCTTATCATAATTCACTTAAATAATTCTTTTTTATCCCTTATGTAGACCTATTTCAAAGTGTTGTAAAGAGTTGTAACAAACTTTCACACTTTCCTAGGCTTGTCATCAATTTTAAACCTTTCTTATGTTTAAATGACCCCTGTGTATACTTACAGGTCCTATCTAAGTTCCTTTTTGAGAATAATACTATTAAACAACATTTAATACTCTATAATTCCAAACATCCACTTAAAAATTCCTAGTGGACTAAGTCACCAATAGGGGTGACTTAGTCCCACTTGGCTCAAAAATAAAAAAGTATTTGAAAACTCTAGTGGATATTATTGTCTAGGTCTTAAGGTTTTCCTATGATGAGGTATTTTTGGGAAATTTTGGGAAATCATGTCTAAATATAGGGTTTTTCTCCTCATTTCACATCTAATGCAACCTAATTTAACTCATTCAAGCACTCAATCTTCTCAAGCACTCAATCAAGCAATCTAGAGGTAGAGGGAAAAGCTTCAAAGGTGGAGGAACTTTTAGTGGAAGAGGATCATCACAAAGAGCACAAGGAGAACAAAGTGGAAATTAGGAATTAGGCAGTGAATCAAGGGGTAGTTTTAGATGTAGAAGGCCAAGCGGTAGAGGTAGGTTCAATGGACAAGGTAGAGGGTCTAATACCTTATTTTGGAGGTTTTATAAGTGCAACCAATTTAGACATTCTACATAGAAGTTCCTGAATAAACAAGGTGCAAGTTCTCATGGAGGAGAGAGGAGGACTCAACTAGTTCATGAGGAGGACAGTGAAAGTGTCAATTCACCTTCCCTACATGTTCTAGAGGTAGTAGATCCCTTAATGATAAGGAGGAGACTAATTAAGGTGCCAACCATCAAGCAACCCCCACATAAAAAGTCATTATTTAGGACAACTTACAAATCATAGGGAAAGGTATGTAAAGTGGTAGTTGATTCTAGTTCAACTAATAATATAGTGTCTTTAGAGATGGTAGAAAACTTAAAATGAAAAGGAATCCAAATCCAACACCCTAAAAAATTTCATGGCCCAATAAGGGGAAACAAGTTCTTGTAAATGAGCAGGCTTGGGTGGAGTTTAACATTGGGGCCTACAATGACAAAATCTTGTGTGACATTGTCCCTATGTATGTATGCCACCTACTCCTTGGAAGACCTCGAAAATTTGATAGGAAGGCCAAACATGATGGGGAGAAGAATATTTATGTCATTGAAAATGATGGAGTGTCATACACTCTCACACCTTTGTAAGAAGATAAGGGTGTTGTTCATGAGAGACCAAGTGTGATGATTGTCAAGGAGAAATAGTTTTTGAAGAGTTTTAATGAGGAATACATTGGTTATTCCATTGTTGTTAAACCTATTTCAAATGTAGCAATAGTAGATAGAGAAGAGATACCTAAGGAAGAGCAAGTATTATTGGATAAGTATGAAAATATAGGGATGAAAGAGCTACCAAATTCTTTGCCTCCCATCAGAGATGTGAGTCATCACATTGATCTTATATCGAGTACAAGAATGCCTAAAAAATCAGCATACAAGATGACACCTAAGTAGAATGAAGAGATAAGAAATCAAGTTCAAGTTTTGTTGGAAAAAGGGTTGATAAGGGAGAGCTTGAGTCCTTGTGTTGTTCCTACTATATTGGCACCAAAAAAAGATGGAGATTGGAGGATTTGTACTGATTCAAGAGCAATTAATAAGATCACAATTAGGTATAGATTTCCTATATCTTGGATGGACGATTTAATGGAAAGTTTGTCAGGTGCAACGTATTTATCAAAGATTGATTTGAAAATTGGATACCATAATATCATAATAAGGGAAGGAGATGAGTGGAAGACCCCCTTCAAGACCAATTAGGGTTTGTATGAGTGGCTAGTGATGCCATTTGGGTTATCAAATGAGCCAAGTACATTTATGAGGCTGATGAATGAGGTTATAAAGAATTTCATAGGAAAATCATTTGTGGTATAGTTGGATGATATCCTCGTGTATAGAAAGAAAAAGGAGGACCATTTGGAGCACCTAGATAAGGTATTGAATAGACTGAATAAGGAGAAATTGATGATCAATCTCAAGAAGTGTGAATTTATGAAGATGGGGCTTGTTTATCTTGGATTTGTGATTTTAGAGGGGAAATTGAAGATGGATCCCACAAAGGTAGAGGCCATACTCATTTGGAAAAAATATACATCAATTGGAGAAGTAAGGATCTTTCATGGGATGGCTAGCTTCTATAGAAAGTTCATCAAGAACTTTAGCCACATTTGTTCACCAATCATTGATACCATCAAGGGTGAGAAGAGGGATAAGTTTCAATGGACTACTAAGGTAGATAAAATATTTGAATACATGAAGGCTAGAGTGGCTCAACAACCTATTCTCACACTCCTTGACTTTAGCAAGCTGTTCATAGTGGAATGTGATGCAAGTGGGTCTTCCATAGGTGTAGTTTTGAGTCAAGAAGGGAGACCTGTGGCATTCTTCAGTGAGAAACTCAATGAAGCAAAAATGAAGTATTCTTCATATGACCTTGAGCTCTATACAATGGTACAATCACTCAAGAAGTTGAGGCATTATCTCTTACCAAACAAGATCATTTTTTTCATAGATAATCATGCATTAAGTTTCTTTAATAGTCAAGATAAGTTAAGTCATAGGCGCATGAAATGGATGGAATACTTGCAATCCTACACCTTTACAATCAAGCACAAGAAGGGACAAGAAAATAAGGTTGCAGATTCCTTAAGTAGGAGATCTATGATGGTATGAGAGATATAACTCCAAAGTGTGGGGATAGATACACTAAAATTTATGTATAAGGATGATGATAATTTCAAAGATGCATTTGCTATTTGTAGTCAATCTCAAGATACTTTTCATAGGGAGTATTCTAATTTTGTGTTCCAAGATGGTTTTTTATTTAAGGTGGCTTATTTTTGTGTGCCAAAATGCTCTATGAGGGAAAATTTGATAAGGGAGAAGCATTGTGGTAGTTTGAGTGGAAACTTTGGGTTTGATAAAACTTTAGAGTAGGTTAAGAGGTTCTATCATTGGACACAGATGCATGTGGATGTTAAGAAGTTTGTAGAGAGTTGTGGGATATGCCAAAGGCCCAAAGGATCAAGTTCTAATGCAGTACTCTATCAACCTTTTCAATACCTAACCTCCCATATGGGTCAATCAACATGAAATTTGTTTTGGGTTTGCTTAAGACATAAAGAGGTATGACAATATTTATGTTGTTGTTGATAGATTTAGATAGATGGCCCATTTCATTGCTTGTAGGAGTACAAATGATACATCTCACATATCTAGTTTGTTTTTCAAGGAGATTATAAGGATTCTTGCACTACCTTTGACCATTGTGTTTGATAGAGATTCTAAGTTCTTAGGTCACTTTTGGAGGACCTTGTGGAGAAAGTTGGGAACAAATCTGACATTCAATGTAGCCTATCATCCACAAATGGATGGTAAAATTGAGGTTGTCAATAGGTCACTTAGGAACTTGTTAAGGTGTCTTACCAAAGAGCATAATCGGCAATGGGATCTCATACTTCCTTGAGAAAAATATGCTTATGATGATTCCATCAACCAAAGCATAGGAAGGATTCCATTTGAAGTGGTATATGGTATGATTCCAAGATGGATACATGAACTCAAGGATCTGAAGGATGGGTACGTGTGGGATCATGATGGGCTAAAAAGTTGTGATATGATGTGTATTTGTAGGGTATGTGGCTGGCGAATTTTTTTTACCCAAAATTGATGAAATTAAAAAGGGTTTTTAAAGGAGATTCTCATCTTTCGACCAATATAAATTACTCTTTACTTTGAATTTAACAAATAACTATTATTCATTTTCTATTTGAATTATGACTGAAGTCCTAATTGATAGGTTGATTGAAAAGCATCTATAGCTTTCAAATGGTATCACATTTTTTGAGTCCAAAACATGTGTCACATTCTACGCTTCACATACTATAGGATTAGAAAAAGAAAAATAAATTTCATGAATTTTTGACCAAGTTAAGGTGGTCAGACATATGAGTGTTTATATTTTTTAAAATTTGTAATAAAAAATTCATAATTAATTATTTACTCGGAAAAAATTACAAAAATATGCATCACATCGGGACATGAGTCCCCTACTAATATCTAAAAATCTTATAAAAAATTATTATCATTTTATTATGGTTAGGGTGGTTAGACAAACACCTACTTCTTTTTTTTTCCTTTTGAAATTTAAGTACTAATGCATTGAAATTTCAAATTTTCACCAAATAGATTTAAAAAAAAAAAAACTAGTTTAGAAACTAAATTCAATTTGCTATAGATTCTATTCTTACATATTTTTGAAATAATATAAATAACTTATTCAAATTTTTATGTCAAGTTGTCTAACTCTGATTTTTTTGATTTTTTTTCCACTTAAGGGCCCTTTTTTTCCATGATGATCCTGTACATACCCGAATATGGAGAAGAGTGCACAAGGTGAAGAATTTGTAGAGGCAATGAGAGATATCCATCAAGAACTAAGGAGAAATCTCCAAAATAATGTGGAAAAGTATAAAAGGCATGCAAATTTGAAGAAGGAGGATGCACAATTCAAGGTTGGAGATGTGGTACTTGCACATCTCAGAAAGGAGAGGCTATCTAAAAGAAAATACACTAGACTATTGATGAAGAAGATCAGACCTTATAGTGTGTTCCATAAGTTTGGACAAACTGCTTATGATATAGAACTCCCTCCTAGAGTTTCTATCTCACTTATATTTAATGTTGTTGATCTTTATCCTTTTAAGGGTACTATGGTTGTAGGTGGAGATGCAAGTACAAAAATATTTGAGGATGATGAGTGGGTTAAATACCTACCACTCATCCAACCAATGAAGATTGAGAGCTTATTGGATACAAGGGAGATCAAGAGGACCACACATAAAGTGTACAATGAATACCTGGTCAAATGGCATGGATTAAAAAATGAAGATGATACATGGATGTCAAAGGAGGAAATAAAGCAAGATGGAGTCTCTGTTCATGAACTCATTTCATTAGGAGGATGGGATATTTTCCACCCCGGTTGTATGGTGCATGAGCACCTTTGTAAATGGGACTAGGTCATGCTTCGTGGAGTCATGTTTTGATTTTTTTTCTATTGTGATGTAAATAAGGTATATTAATACCAATCTCAATGTAATTCATGTAGGGTCTTGTAGTAGTGTTTTTTAAAAGTTGTCAGAATAATGTAAAACTTGCTATGCAACTTTGTCAATTTTGTTGTGTATTGGAGTGTGAATGGTCACACACTCAAAATTTAGTTTGGACTATTGGTATTCATTTGGGAACATATTTAAAAGGCCTAAAAACCTCTCAAGGAATTTTTGGTTGTGAACTTTTGGTGAATAAGAAGACAATTGATTCTATTTTTTGTGCAAATACAATGTTTTTTGGTGTTTATTTCCTTAGTATGGTTCTATAGAGTAGCATAATCATCTAAAAATTGTGTGAATTATTATAGAATTTTTTCTAATTTCATTTGAATCTAATTTTATTGGTTTTCATCCATATTCATGGGAGATTGAATCATTTTTCTATAATTGGTCTAACAGTTTAGGGTTTCAAGGGTTTTAAGACAAAACATGTAAATTTAGGCCATTCCATTGTAGGAAAATTGTGAAAACTGTTGGAATGGACCCCTTAGGTGTGATTTTAATTTTTTTTGTAGTATTAGGGTAGGGTGAAGATATTTTCAGGGGTTTTTCTCAAGCCAGGCTAGCATAACATCTCTATGTGTTAGGCTTGGTTAGATAGAGATTTTTTAGGAGAACAAAATTTTGAGAAGTTTTAGAGAAACAAAACTATTGAATCTGACCCTATGTGACTTGGGAAGACTGTAGGATAGGATTTTTTTGGTTTAGAAGTTGAATTGAGGACATTTTCTTTATAAAAATGGCCTAATTAGGCCTATTTCCAATGTTGCAGGCTTAGTTTGATAATATATTTCCAAAACAAGTAAGATAACCAAGTTGATATGTTTTCAAGCAAGAGAATGGGTGTTTGAAAGTGTGAAGGTTTTGTCTCTTTATACCTTCTCTAAAAGATATGCAAATAAAATCCTCATTGGAAACCTACAAGCTTGAAGATTAGTTTATGAAAGAACCAACCATCATAAGGGTTTTTAGACTTGAAGACTTAATTGGATTGAAGTTTTAAAGCCTACCTCACCCTGCTCTGCATCACTTTCTTACTAGTATCATGTTGATGATTTCAAATTCATAATACAATTTAAGTGAACAAGACTTAGCATGGTCCAGTGGTCTTGATAAGTTCAAGGTTCATAAGTGATAGTGGTTTGCTTAGCTATCTTGATAACAATCTACCATATATGGAGTCTTGTGAATTGATGGTATTTTTTGACAACAATGAACCTTTATGAATTCTATTAAGACAGTGACTTTGTTTGGCATTAGTGAATGATGACACTATTTATATTTTGATAGTGGATTAGTGGTTGAAAGTTGTCTTTGGAAGAGTGGAAGTGTTCTTGATTTGTGAGTTGTCCAACAATGCTCCTAAACTTGTAGAAATCTTGACACTATTAACAAAGTTGAGTTTTTTTTTGGTCTACTATATATAAGTGGTGGTTACAATGTTGACAATCTTAGATCTTAATTATGGTTTGATTATTTTCAATAATGAGATTTCTTATGATAGTAGTCATTCCATTCTCATATTTCTATCAAAGAGGGAGAACTAGACTATGGAACCTTGTCTACTAAATGGATAGTGGTTTGACTATTTTGACTACTAAGTGGATAGTAACTTGGACTTGCAAACAATGTTAACAGTGTATTGGTCATTTAGATACAGATTAGAAGATTGGATAAGTTTGGTAACAAAGCATTAAGAAAACACGCAGAGGTATATTTTATAAGGAGATTCCTTGTAGAAAAGTTTAAACAATACAATGCTATTATAGACAAGAGTTCTAAGACAGTGTTGTAATGGTTCATGCAAGTCTTATTCTTCATGACAATGTAATGGATGTATATTGTAGTACAATCTTCATGAACAATTGTTAAGCATTTGTGTGCTTAACTGATGAGAATATTGTTGTTTAATTGAATGAGATGAATTGTAGGCTATGGACAATGATTTTTTTCTAGTGCAAACCTTTGCAGTGCAGTGACATGGCTCTTGATGGAGCAGTGGTAGTGATGGTTGTTAGTTATTTTCATTGAAGTTTTTTTAGGTTGATGACAATGGTTGTAGATGTTTGGATAGGTTAAAGTTCCTTTGATAAGCTAACATATAAGGAAAGTCTTGAGAAAAATAATGAAATGAATGCTTTATTTTGATAGTACCTTTGTTTGTTTACATAATGATCTCTCTTATTGAATTTGATGATAGTGGTGATTTCTTTGACTAATGAAAAATCTATGATTCTTTGGATACTTTGGTCTATGATGTTTAATAATAGTGGTAAAGGTGAGGAAGATGTCGATGCATGATTTGATAGTAATAGAACATAGTTTGACAATAGTGGTTTATACTATTGTGATGAAGCTTGCAGTTTGCATGACATTGGTAGAGATGTCATTATGATGAAAACTAATAGTCATTTTACTACTCTAAGGGATATTATAACATAACAACTATTGCCCTGATAGTAAAGTATGATAGAGGTCTTGTAGCATAGGTATTATAGCAAATGACACTATTTTTCACACTTTGTTGACAATGATATATTGTAAGTAAATCTTTGTTATTCATGTCAAAAATGGAATTTATTCATGTTTCAATATGATTTTTGGTGTGTCCCATTTTAATATCAGGTTGATGGTGATTCAAAATTATATCTCAATGAGGTTAATTAGACCACAATAGTGGTGAGCATCTATTTTTCTCATATCAGAAGTGTTTTTGATGTGTTGGTTGATGTCAAAAATTTGCAGAGAATCTTGCTAGGGTTGATCATCTTGTCAATTTGATACAAGAAAGAAGATAATATTTATTTCAACTGACTCATGTAATAGGGTTTGATAAGATAAGCTCATAATATACATATTTTCCTAACATGAGATAGTGAATTTGTCAAGTGACAGGATTGCATCGTATATTGATGTCTTAGCTTTTAGAGATTCTTAATGCTTCCAGTTATTTTTTTTTCAGTAGTCCAAGTGGACGGTTTAGTTTCAATGAAATTGGTTCAAGGATGGATGACAGGTTTTCTCAATGATCTTTTGGTTTTCTTGTATCAAACTGACAATGCTACTTTGAATGTGACAGTGCTTATAAAGTTTAGAAAAGACACATATTTGACAGATAGTTACTAATGCTCTATTTCTTTGGAATTATTGTTAAAGGGAAAAAATAAATAGTGGTATTGATTAACAGTGCTTTGTTTTCTGATATTGATACACAATGGCAGTTAGCTTTGGTTTAAGTTTTTGGATATGGAACTTTGAAAGGTTGCTTGGATAGTGGCAGTATAGTGGAAGAGTTTGTTTGTTCTATCAATGACAATGCATATTATGAATTTAACTTCCTCCATGAAAATGACAAGTTGTTTTACAGATTATGTTTTAAAGGGGGAGCTTGATGGTTTTTTTGAATATTGGGTGAACTCTGATGGCTCTGCAAGCGCTGCATGAGGTCGCAGCCATCTAGGCTCGGCCTGCATGTAGTCTTTTGGTGGTTGCATGTGTAGTTGGGGGTCGGATTTGTTCTCTTCTTCTCTGAAGCTTCTTGGGGGTGGGTTTTTTTACGCTATTTGGGGGGAGGCTCTTTTCTTTTGCAGCAGGTGTGTATTCTGGGGTTGGGGGGTTGCGACCTTGGTGTCCAGTGGAGTGTGCCTTCTTCGAAGGGCTCTTGGTTTTATTTGGGCCTTGCTTGCTCATCTTGCGTTGTGTGCTCTTTGATGGATACTGGAGAATCTTCTAGGGTTTGTCCCAATATGGACTTTCGTTCTGCTTTTGGATCGAAACCCTCTCCACAGGGTTCGAAGATTTTTGATAATAATCTTTTCTCGGTGGAACCTGAGAAAGTCGAGATGGGCTCAGTAGGGGGGCCTAGAATTCTGAAGATTAATGGGTGCCTCGAACGGTGTAAAGAGAGGCCGAGCGTAGTCATTCCAATGGAGATGTTGGCTGAAGACATTGATTATTATGCACGACATTCTCTTTATTGCAAATTCTTAGGTTTGAAAATTTCTTTGCAATTCTTGGAGATGTGGGCTCAAAAGACATGGATGCCTGAGGGAGAGATGGAGTTCCGCCTCCTGGCAAATAACTACTTCATGGTTACTTTTGATTGTTTGGCTGATCGGAATAGGATTTTTGAAGGGGGCCCGTATTTTTATAACCAGGTGGGCTTATTTATTAAGCCATGGCATGCTGGCTTCAACCCGGCAGAGGAACTTCCGAATCGAGTTCCGGTTTGGGTCCGTCTTCCAAGGCTCCCTGTGGAATGCTGGTGAGAGGATGTGTTGTGCCTATTAGCCTCGAAGCTGGGGAAACCTGTGGGTTCTTCTCAGCAAACACAATTCAAAAAGGTAATGACTTTTGCCCGATTTTGTGTAGAAATTGGTTTAAGTAAGCCATTGCCAGAC
>VDFB02264511.1:0-11303 GCA_007258455.2 Sequoia sempervirens | reverse complement strand
GGCTTGATGTGACACACTATATCCCTTAAGTTGTGAATCTACTATTCTTTGATCATTCCTCTCTTGGAGACATTATACACAATATTCCCTAAATTAAGACCTTGCATGAACAAAGCAAGAATACTTTGAACATCCCTTGCTTGTTGCATTTTGCATTTGTTATATGGCCACCTTCCATAACGCAACTTGCATGCCTATGCTGCCATCACTTTTGTTCATGAGTTTTAAGTGTACAAAGTTT
Organism: Sequoia sempervirens; assembly: GCA_007258455.2. Taxonomy (NCBI): domain Eukaryota; kingdom Viridiplantae; phylum Streptophyta; class Pinopsida; order Cupressales; family Cupressaceae; genus Sequoia; species Sequoia sempervirens. The sequence continues at coordinate 11,062 of VDFB02264511.1, read as the reverse complement.
TGCTTGTCCATGAAGCTCAAAAAGTAATTTTCTTTGTGGTGTCTTATTAAAGTTATTAGGAGGTATAAATTTAGTATGGTTGAGTAGGAATCCCATTCTGAGGCATGAATTTCCCCATAGCCACCTACGTGTGTGTGAGTACATAGCAACCAAGAGTGTGTGTTTCTCACCTTATGGGCCTTCTCACCCAATATAAAACCATGAGTTCCATCACCCCAGAGTGAGTATGCATGTTTTTTTTCTTCTTTTTAAAGAAAAATATCCTATATCTAATCCACAACAAGCTTAACAAATGAATGAAGCTTGATCCAATTTCTTATTTTCTTTGTTCTTCTTCTCATTTTCATCTTCATGTGTCTTCCTTTGTGCTTATGTTTGGTTAGTCATGTGATCTTGGTCCTAGGGACTTGATCACCCCTCTTGATTATTTTTGTCTCATATTACTAGCATAAGTGCATTTAGATCCCTCTTGATGTGCATAATTGGCTACTTTAGTTTCAGTTTGAAGTAGGTTCATCCTCTCACTAAAGTGGGGGCTAAATGTACCATCAAAGATTGTAGCTTTCTACATTTTCACATTCATTTGGGTCATTCTTATGGATGTTGGCCTTGTTTTTCCTAGATTTGATGTTGTAATTTGGTCAAAAAATTCACATTAGGTCTTGAGTACTTATAAATCAATAAGAATAATATAGTTTCCTACAAGAGTGTTGTAAGGTGTTGTAACACATATTCACACTTTTCTAGGACCTTATCATAATTCACTTAAATAATTCTTTTTTATCCCTTATGTAGACCTATTTCAAAGTGTTGTAAAGAGTTGTAACAAACTTTCACACTTTCCTAGGCTTGTCATCAATTTTAAACCTTTCTTATGTTTAAATGACCCCTGTGTATACTTACAGGTCCTATCTAAGTTCCTTTTTGAGAATAATACTATTAAACAACATTTAATACTCTATAATTCCAAACATCCACTTAAAAATTCCTAGTGGACTAAGTCACCAATAGGGGTGACTTAGTCCCACTTGGCTCAAAAATAAAAAAGTATTTGAAAACTCTAGTGGATATTATTGTCTAGGTCTTAAGGTTTTCCTATGATGAGGTATTTTTGGGAAATTTTGGGAAATCATGTCTAAATATAGGGTTTTTCTCCTCATTTCACATCTAATGCAACCTAATTTAACTCATTCAAGCACTCAATCTTCTCAAGCACTCAATCAAGCAATCTAGAGGTAGAGGGAAAAGCTTCAAAGGTGGAGGAACTTTTAGTGGAAGAGGATCATCACAAAGAGCACAAGGAGAACAAAGTGGAAATTAGGAATTAGGCAGTGAATCAAGGGGTAGTTTTAGATGTAGAAGGCCAAGCGGTAGAGGTAGGTTCAATGGACAAGGTAGAGGGTCTAATACCTTATTTTGGAGGTTTTATAAGTGCAACCAATTTAGACATTCTACATAGAAGTTCCTGAATAAACAAGGTGCAAGTTCTCATGGAGGAGAGAGGAGGACTCAACTAGTTCATGAGGAGGACAGTGAAAGTGTCAATTCACCTTCCCTACATGTTCTAGAGGTAGTAGATCCCTTAATGATAAGGAGGAGACTAATTAAGGTGCCAACCATCAAGCAACCCCCACATAAAAAGTCATTATTTAGGACAACTTACAAATCATAGGGAAAGGTATGTAAAGTGGTAGTTGATTCTAGTTCAACTAATAATATAGTGTCTTTAGAGATGGTAGAAAACTTAAAATGAAAAGGAATCCAAATCCAACACCCTAAAAAATTTCATGGCCCAATAAGGGGAAACAAGTTCTTGTAAATGAGCAGGCTTGGGTGGAGTTTAACATTGGGGCCTACAATGACAAAATCTTGTGTGACATTGTCCCTATGTATGTATGCCACCTACTCCTTGGAAGACCTCGAAAATTTGATAGGAAGGCCAAACATGATGGGGAGAAGAATATTTATGTCATTGAAAATGATGGAGTGTCATACACTCTCACACCTTTGTAAGAAGATAAGGGTGTTGTTCATGAGAGACCAAGTGTGATGATTGTCAAGGAGAAATAGTTTTTGAAGAGTTTTAATGAGGAATACATTGGTTATTCCATTGTTGTTAAACCTATTTCAAATGTAGCAATAGTAGATAGAGAAGAGATACCTAAGGAAGAGCAAGTATTATTGGATAAGTATGAAAATATAGGGATGAAAGAGCTACCAAATTCTTTGCCTCCCATCAGAGATGTGAGTCATCACATTGATCTTATATCGAGTACAAGAATGCCTAAAAAATCAGCATACAAGATGACACCTAAGTAGAATGAAGAGATAAGAAATCAAGTTCAAGTTTTGTTGGAAAAAGGGTTGATAAGGGAGAGCTTGAGTCCTTGTGTTGTTCCTACTATATTGGCACCAAAAAAAGATGGAGATTGGAGGATTTGTACTGATTCAAGAGCAATTAATAAGATCACAATTAGGTATAGATTTCCTATATCTTGGATGGACGATTTAATGGAAAGTTTGTCAGGTGCAACGTATTTATCAAAGATTGATTTGAAAATTGGATACCATAATATCATAATAAGGGAAGGAGATGAGTGGAAGACCCCCTTCAAGACCAATTAGGGTTTGTATGAGTGGCTAGTGATGCCATTTGGGTTATCAAATGAGCCAAGTACATTTATGAGGCTGATGAATGAGGTTATAAAGAATTTCATAGGAAAATCATTTGTGGTATAGTTGGATGATATCCTCGTGTATAGAAAGAAAAAGGAGGACCATTTGGAGCACCTAGATAAGGTATTGAATAGACTGAATAAGGAGAAATTGATGATCAATCTCAAGAAGTGTGAATTTATGAAGATGGGGCTTGTTTATCTTGGATTTGTGATTTTAGAGGGGAAATTGAAGATGGATCCCACAAAGGTAGAGGCCATACTCATTTGGAAAAAATATACATCAATTGGAGAAGTAAGGATCTTTCATGGGATGGCTAGCTTCTATAGAAAGTTCATCAAGAACTTTAGCCACATTTGTTCACCAATCATTGATACCATCAAGGGTGAGAAGAGGGATAAGTTTCAATGGACTACTAAGGTAGATAAAATATTTGAATACATGAAGGCTAGAGTGGCTCAACAACCTATTCTCACACTCCTTGACTTTAGCAAGCTGTTCATAGTGGAATGTGATGCAAGTGGGTCTTCCATAGGTGTAGTTTTGAGTCAAGAAGGGAGACCTGTGGCATTCTTCAGTGAGAAACTCAATGAAGCAAAAATGAAGTATTCTTCATATGACCTTGAGCTCTATACAATGGTACAATCACTCAAGAAGTTGAGGCATTATCTCTTACCAAACAAGATCATTTTTTTCATAGATAATCATGCATTAAGTTTCTTTAATAGTCAAGATAAGTTAAGTCATAGGCGCATGAAATGGATGGAATACTTGCAATCCTACACCTTTACAATCAAGCACAAGAAGGGACAAGAAAATAAGGTTGCAGATTCCTTAAGTAGGAGATCTATGATGGTATGAGAGATATAACTCCAAAGTGTGGGGATAGATACACTAAAATTTATGTATAAGGATGATGATAATTTCAAAGATGCATTTGCTATTTGTAGTCAATCTCAAGATACTTTTCATAGGGAGTATTCTAATTTTGTGTTCCAAGATGGTTTTTTATTTAAGGTGGCTTATTTTTGTGTGCCAAAATGCTCTATGAGGGAAAATTTGATAAGGGAGAAGCATTGTGGTAGTTTGAGTGGAAACTTTGGGTTTGATAAAACTTTAGAGTAGGTTAAGAGGTTCTATCATTGGACACAGATGCATGTGGATGTTAAGAAGTTTGTAGAGAGTTGTGGGATATGCCAAAGGCCCAAAGGATCAAGTTCTAATGCAGTACTCTATCAACCTTTTCAATACCTAACCTCCCATATGGGTCAATCAACATGAAATTTGTTTTGGGTTTGCTTAAGACATAAAGAGGTATGACAATATTTATGTTGTTGTTGATAGATTTAGATAGATGGCCCATTTCATTGCTTGTAGGAGTACAAATGATACATCTCACATATCTAGTTTGTTTTTCAAGGAGATTATAAGGATTCTTGCACTACCTTTGACCATTGTGTTTGATAGAGATTCTAAGTTCTTAGGTCACTTTTGGAGGACCTTGTGGAGAAAGTTGGGAACAAATCTGACATTCAATGTAGCCTATCATCCACAAATGGATGGTAAAATTGAGGTTGTCAATAGGTCACTTAGGAACTTGTTAAGGTGTCTTACCAAAGAGCATAATCGGCAATGGGATCTCATACTTCCTTGAGAAAAATATGCTTATGATGATTCCATCAACCAAAGCATAGGAAGGATTCCATTTGAAGTGGTATATGGTATGATTCCAAGATGGATACATGAACTCAAGGATCTGAAGGATGGGTACGTGTGGGATCATGATGGGCTAAAAAGTTGTGATATGATGTGTATTTGTAGGGTATGTGGCTGGCGAATTTTTTTTACCCAAAATTGATGAAATTAAAAAGGGTTTTTAAAGGAGATTCTCATCTTTCGACCAATATAAATTACTCTTTACTTTGAATTTAACAAATAACTATTATTCATTTTCTATTTGAATTATGACTGAAGTCCTAATTGATAGGTTGATTGAAAAGCATCTATAGCTTTCAAATGGTATCACATTTTTTGAGTCCAAAACATGTGTCACATTCTACGCTTCACATACTATAGGATTAGAAAAGAAAAAATAAATTTCATGAATTTTGACCAAGCAGGTGGTCGTATTATATGGGAGCGGCAAGTTTTACATTTTTTAAAAATTTGTAATAAAAATCTACAATTAATTATTTACCGGAAAATTACAAAAAAATATGTGATCACATCGGACATGAGTCCCCTACTAATATCTAAAATCTTATAAAAAATTCATTATCATTTTATTATGGTTAGGTGGCTAATAAACACCTACTTCTATTTTTCCTTTGGAAATTTAAGTAATTAATGATTGAAATTTCAAATTTCACCAACAGATTTAAAAAAAAAAAAACTAGTTTAGAAACTAAATTCAATTTGCTATAGATTCTATTCTTACATATTTTTGAAATAATATAAATAACTTATTCAAATTTTTATGTCAAGTTGTCTAACTCTGATTTTTTTGATTTTTTTTCCACTTAAGGGCCCTTTTTTTCCATGATGATCCTGTACATACCCGAATATGGAGAAGAGTGCACAAGGTGAAGAATTTGTAGAGGCAATGAGAGATATCCATCAAGAACTAAGGAGAAATCTCCAAAATAATGTGGAAAAGTATAAAAGGCATGCAAATTTGAAGAAGGAGGATGCACAATTCAAGGTTGGAGATGTGGTACTTGCACATCTCAGAAAGGAGAGGCTATCTAAAAGAAAATACACTAGACTATTGATGAAGAAGATCAGACCTTATAGTGTGTTCCATAAGTTTGGACAAACTGCTTATGATATAGAACTCCCTCCTAGAGTTTCTATCTCACTTATATTTAATGTTGTTGATCTTTATCCTTTTAAGGGTACTATGGTTGTAGGTGGAGATGCAAGTACAAAAATATTTGAGGATGATGAGTGGGTTAAATACCTACCACTCATCCAACCAATGAAGATTGAGAGCTTATTGGATACAAGGGAGATCAAGAGGACCACACATAAAGTGTACAATGAATACCTGGTCAAATGGCATGGATTAAAAAATGAAGATGATACATGGATGTCAAAGGAGGAAATAAAGCAAGATGGAGTCTCTGTTCATGAACTCATTTCATTAGGAGGATGGGATATTTTCCACCCCGGTTGTATGGTGCATGAGCACCTTTGTAAATGGGACTAGGTCATGCTTCGTGGAGTCATGTTTTGATTTTTTTTCTATTGTGATGTAAATAAGGTATATTAATACCAATCTCAATGTAATTCATGTAGGGTCTTGTAGTAGTGTTTTTTAAAAGTTGTCAGAATAATGTAAAACTTGCTATGCAACTTTGTCAATTTTGTTGTGTATTGGAGTGTGAATGGTCACACACTCAAAATTTAGTTTGGACTATTGGTATTCATTTGGGAACATATTTAAAAGGCCTAAAAACCTCTCAAGGAATTTTTGGTTGTGAACTTTTGGTGAATAAGAAGACAATTGATTCTATTTTTTGTGCAAATACAATGTTTTTTGGTGTTTATTTCCTTAGTATGGTTCTATAGAGTAGCATAATCATCTAAAAATTGTGTGAATTATTATAGAATTTTTTCTAATTTCATTTGAATCTAATTTTATTGGTTTTCATCCATATTCATGGGAGATTGAATCATTTTTCTATAATTGGTCTAACAGTTTAGGGTTTCAAGGGTTTTAAGACAAAACATGTAAATTTAGGCCATTCCATTGTAGGAAAATTGTGAAAACTGTTGGAATGGACCCCTTAGGTGTGATTTTAATTTTTTTTGTAGTATTAGGGTAGGGTGAAGATATTTTCAGGGGTTTTTCTCAAGCCAGGCTAGCATAACATCTCTATGTGTTAGGCTTGGTTAGATAGAGATTTTTTAGGAGAACAAAATTTTGAGAAGTTTTAGAGAAACAAAACTATTGAATCTGACCCTATGTGACTTGGGAAGACTGTAGGATAGGATTTTTTTGGTTTAGAAGTTGAATTGAGGACATTTTCTTTATAAAAATGGCCTAATTAGGCCTATTTCCAATGTTGCAGGCTTAGTTTGATAATATATTTCCAAAACAAGTAAGATAACCAAGTTGATATGTTTTCAAGCAAGAGAATGGGTGTTTGAAAGTGTGAAGGTTTTGTCTCTTTATACCTTCTCTAAAAGATATGCAAATAAAATCCTCATTGGAAACCTACAAGCTTGAAGATTAGTTTATGAAAGAACCAACCATCATAAGGGTTTTTAGACTTGAAGACTTAATTGGATTGAAGTTTTAAAGCCTACCTCACCCTGCTCTGCATCACTTTCTTACTAGTATCATGTTGATGATTTCAAATTCATAATACAATTTAAGTGAACAAGACTTAGCATGGTCCAGTGGTCTTGATAAGTTCAAGGTTCATAAGTGATAGTGGTTTGCTTAGCTATCTTGATAACAATCTACCATATATGGAGTCTTGTGAATTGATGGTATTTTTTGACAACAATGAACCTTTATGAATTCTATTAAGACAGTGACTTTGTTTGGCATTAGTGAATGATGACACTATTTATATTTTGATAGTGGATTAGTGGTTGAAAGTTGTCTTTGGAAGAGTGGAAGTGTTCTTGATTTGTGAGTTGTCCAACAATGCTCCTAAACTTGTAGAAATCTTGACACTATTAACAAAGTTGAGTTTTTTTTTGGTCTACTATATATAAGTGGTGGTTACAATGTTGACAATCTTAGATCTTAATTATGGTTTGATTATTTTCAATAATGAGATTTCTTATGATAGTAGTCATTCCATTCTCATATTTCTATCAAAGAGGGAGAACTAGACTATGGAACCTTGTCTACTAAATGGATAGTGGTTTGACTATTTTGACTACTAAGTGGATAGTAACTTGGACTTGCAAACAATGTTAACAGTGTATTGGTCATTTAGATACAGATTAGAAGATTGGATAAGTTTGGTAACAAAGCATTAAGAAAACACGCAGAGGTATATTTTATAAGGAGATTCCTTGTAGAAAAGTTTAAACAATACAATGCTATTATAGACAAGAGTTCTAAGACAGTGTTGTAATGGTTCATGCAAGTCTTATTCTTCATGACAATGTAATGGATGTATATTGTAGTACAATCTTCATGAACAATTGTTAAGCATTTGTGTGCTTAACTGATGAGAATATTGTTGTTTAATTGAATGAGATGAATTGTAGGCTATGGACAATGATTTTTTTCTAGTGCAAACCTTTGCAGTGCAGTGACATGGCTCTTGATGGAGCAGTGGTAGTGATGGTTGTTAGTTATTTTCATTGAAGTTTTTTTAGGTTGATGACAATGGTTGTAGATGTTTGGATAGGTTAAAGTTCCTTTGATAAGCTAACATATAAGGAAAGTCTTGAGAAAAATAATGAAATGAATGCTTTATTTTGATAGTACCTTTGTTTGTTTACATAATGATCTCTCTTATTGAATTTGATGATAGTGGTGATTTCTTTGACTAATGAAAAATCTATGATTCTTTGGATACTTTGGTCTATGATGTTTAATAATAGTGGTAAAGGTGAGGAAGATGTCGATGCATGATTTGATAGTAATAGAACATAGTTTGACAATAGTGGTTTATACTATTGTGATGAAGCTTGCAGTTTGCATGACATTGGTAGAGATGTCATTATGATGAAAACTAATAGTCATTTTACTACTCTAAGGGATATTATAACATAACAACTATTGCCCTGATAGTAAAGTATGATAGAGGTCTTGTAGCATAGGTATTATAGCAAATGACACTATTTTTCACACTTTGTTGACAATGATATATTGTAAGTAAATCTTTGTTATTCATGTCAAAAATGGAATTTATTCATGTTTCAATATGATTTTTGGTGTGTCCCATTTTAATATCAGGTTGATGGTGATTCAAAATTATATCTCAATGAGGTTAATTAGACCACAATAGTGGTGAGCATCTATTTTTCTCATATCAGAAGTGTTTTTGATGTGTTGGTTGATGTCAAAAATTTGCAGAGAATCTTGCTAGGGTTGATCATCTTGTCAATTTGATACAAGAAAGAAGATAATATTTATTTCAACTGACTCATGTAATAGGGTTTGATAAGATAAGCTCATAATATACATATTTTCCTAACATGAGATAGTGAATTTGTCAAGTGACAGGATTGCATCGTATATTGATGTCTTAGCTTTTAGAGATTCTTAATGCTTCCAGTTATTTTTTTTTCAGTAGTCCAAGTGGACGGTTTAGTTTCAATGAAATTGGTTCAAGGATGGATGACAGGTTTTCTCAATGATCTTTTGGTTTTCTTGTATCAAACTGACAATGCTACTTTGAATGTGACAGTGCTTATAAAGTTTAGAAAAGACACATATTTGACAGATAGTTACTAATGCTCTATTTCTTTGGAATTATTGTTAAAGGGAAAAAATAAATAGTGGTATTGATTAACAGTGCTTTGTTTTCTGATATTGATACACAATGGCAGTTAGCTTTGGTTTAAGTTTTTGGATATGGAACTTTGAAAGGTTGCTTGGATAGTGGCAGTATAGTGGAAGAGTTTGTTTGTTCTATCAATGACAATGCATATTATGAATTTAACTTCCTCCATGAAAATGACAAGTTGTTTTACAGATTATGTTTTAAAGGGGGAGCTTGATGGTTTTTTTGAATATTGGGTGAACTCTGATGGCTCTGCAAGCGCTGCATGAGGTCGCAGCCATCTAGGCTCTACCGTGACGCAAGTCTTTGGTGGCCGCATGTAGTTAGTCGATTTGCCCTTCTTCTCCGGGGTTTCCTTTGGGGTGGCCTTCACGGCCTGGGGACAATTCCTTTCGCGTTGTGTGTATTCCTCGGGGTTGGGGTTACACCTTGCGTCCGCTGGAGGTGGCTCTCTTCGCATGGGTCGGTTTTATTTGGGCCTTGCTTGCTCATCTGGCGTTGTGTGCTCTTTGATGGATACTGGAGAATCTTCTAGGGTTTGTCCCAATATGGACTTTCGTTCTGCTTTTGGATCGAAACCCTCTCCACAGGGTTCAAAGATTTTTGATAATAATCTTTTCTCGGTGGAACCTGAGAAAGTCGAGATGGGCTCGGTAGGGGGGCCTAGAATTCTGAAGATTAATGGGTGCCTCGAACGGTGTAAAGAGAGGCCGAGCGTAGTCATTCCAATGGAGATGTTGGCTGAAGACATTGATTATTATGCACGGCATTCTCTTTATTGCAAATTCTTAGGTTTGAAAATTTCTTTGCAATTCTTGGAGATGTGGGCTCAAAAGACATGGATGCCTGAGGGAGAGATGGAGATCCGCCTCCTGGCAAATAACTACTTCATGGCTACTTTTGATTGTTTGGCTGATCGGAATAGGATTTTTGAAGGGGGCCCGTATTTTTATAACCAGGTGGGCTTATTTATTAAGCCATGGCATGCTGGCTTCAACCCGGCAGAGGAACTTCCGAATCGAGTTCCGGTTTGGGTCCGTCTTCCAAGGCTCCCTGTGGAATGCTGGCGAGAGGATGTGTTGTGCCTATTAGCCTCGAAGCTGGGGAAACCTGTGGGTTCTTCTCAGCAAACACAATTCAAAAAGGTAATGACTTTTGCCCGATTTTGTGTAGAAATTGATTTAAGTAAGCCATTGCCAGACTCGTTAGAAGTGAGTGCAGGAGATTATTCATGGGTGCAACAGCTGGATTATGAAACACTTCCCTTCCGTTGTCGTTTCTGTCATGAGTATGGTCACCTCCTGCGCAGATGTCCAAAGGCCAAGCCTTTGGAGGCTCATTCTTCTCAACCTTCAGCTAATCCACCTAGGGTGGATAAGGGCAAGGACCCCATCCAGGGTTCTGGTGGTAGGGAAGATGGATTTATTCCCGTTAGAGGCCGAAATAGAAATAAAGGTCATAAAAGGACTTTGAAGGACAGGCAGGAGGAGGACACCTTCAACAGGTTTGAGGTGCTAGAGGATCTTAGTCAACAGGAGGTGAACCCAGGATTTTTGGATCTAGATCATGGGACTCTGGATATTGATCAGCATGGCCCTTTAGTTGAGGCAATGCTTACTCCCCAACAAGAGGGGGGTATGGGAGTGCCATGCTTAGATGAGGTTGGGAAAGATTCTAGTCAGGTTTTGCTCAACTCAGAGGGGATTATGGCTCCGCTTACTGATGGGACTTCGGCTCTAGGGACAGATCGTCAAATGGAGGTTCAAGTTGAGTTGGGTGGTAGTGCTGAGGTAGTGAAAGATAGTGTAGATAAGGTTCACCTCTTGCAAAAAGTTGGTCCAGAGGTGGGCAAGAAGAATATTAAGGCGTCCTCTCAGTTGGTTGTTCTGCAAAAAGTTCTCAAGAAGGGG
>VDFB02264508.1:0-35808 GCA_007258455.2 Sequoia sempervirens | reverse complement strand
ATCTATGGCAGGGTTGTTTATGTTTCCGTACGTTGGATTGCTTGGTACACCATGTGTTCCTATTTGTTGTGCGTGAATATTGGTGTATTGTGGCGGTATGGATTGTTGTGGTATGTATGACGTGTGCGGATTGACATGTTGTTGGTATTGGAAGTTATGATTGGGTGCATATTGGTGTGTATGAATGTTAGATGAGTAGGTTGGGATGTGTCCCCCATCCATGTGTGTCATTATTTGGGGGATGTTATGACCATGGATGTTATGATGTGTTAATGATGTCATGGGTTGTGTTATTTGGCCTCCTTGTGTAAATTGTTGATTTTGTACAAGGGGAACGTTTGTGTTTGTACCTTGGGAGGCAATGACATTTGACTGTGTTGTCGTGTTAACATTTTGTTGTTGTCCTTGGATAAATACACATCTTGTGCCTCCTCCTGAAGGATTTTGTGAAATACCACTGGACAGATATGACAAAGTTGTGTTCATGGTAGTAGATGGAGCTGTCAAGGGAGGATTGTTGTGACTTGATGATGCCCCCGTGGCATTTACTGTTGTGGTATTGACTGTCGTGATATTTGTGGTGGTGGGGATGTTGTGGGTGTTTGGGACGTTGGGAGTGGTATGCACTGTCGTTGTGGTCCCAAAGGAAGTATTGCTCGTAGTATTTGGAAGTTGACCACTATGTGACATGTTATGTGCGTTGTTGGCATTAGGGTCAGGAGGTGTCAAATTTAGCGTGTTAACGTCAAATCCTTGTGGTAACTTAGTTCCTTCACTCAAGAGCATAGCTAAGAATCTATCTCTGTCCTGACGGATCATTGTTTCAACGAGTTGACAGGCCTCTGGGTCTTGTGCCAATGCCTCTAAGTTTTCCTGAAGTAGTTGGCCATTTTCATCTTTTTACAAGAATTGTTCGAATGGACTGTTTGATGAGGATTGCATTGTCATTGGAGGTTGATTGTCCAAATTGGAAAATGGATCGTAAAAGGTCCAGTTTGGGTCATGTGGAGGATTGTTGACAGTAAACGTGGGTTCTTGTCGAAAGTTTACCATTTGTCTCTTTTGTTTTTGAAGTCTAGGTTCGACCATAAATGAGATTGCTCAAATGGGAATGACAATTAAATGCAAGTATGACACTACGTGAAGTCTAAGTTCAAAATGACGACTAGAATGACTAATGTTTTTGGATTTTCGTGAATAGGATATGCAATGTGTAGCAATGTAAGACAAGGTTATCTAAGCACTTCGAAGCTCAAACTTTGTTTTCAATTTTGACTGGTAAAGGACTTTGTTGGAAATGACAAGTTGACAAGGTCTAAATGACTAGTGAGTCTTCCTAACTAGACTTTTGAGTTGGAAAAATCTCACAAAAGAGGACAAAGACTAAAAAGAGGGTTTGATAACTTAGTCCAAGAGGGCCTAATTTCAAAAACAATGACTTTGCAAAGTGTGCTTAAGATTTTCCTAATCCTAAGTATGCCAAATGTGAACCTAGGGATAATTTAATGCCAAACATATGCAACGAAAAAGAATGAAGTATGAAACCTATGGTGACGAATGCAAACTAATGGTCAAGACTTTGAGCAATTTCAGGTTTGGTTTCTGATAGAATCTCCCTGGAAACAATGGTTGAAAAATGGTTGACAAGTTAAAGACCTCAGGTTTCGACTGTAAAGTTTAAAATTTTGACAAGTAAATGCATCATTTGAAGCTGCAAATGCGTCACAGTTTAGCAAATGCGGTTCGTTTTTGCGATTGCGGCTTTTGGACTGTCAGATGCGACTTGATTTGGCATATGTGGCTTTTCAGTGTTCAAATGAGTTGCGACGCCTACAGATGCGGCGTTCTAAGTGTCATATGCGGTTTAACAGAGCAGTTGCATTGTAGAAAATCAATTGCGGTTCGACAGATGCAACTCAGTTTGATTTCAAAATGATTTTCTTGTCGTTTTGATGGAAATTTTGATCTGTTTGGAGAATGTTTTCTTTCGAACTGTGATAGAACCAAAAAACACTTAACAAACACAGCGTTTTAAAAGTAACCAAACACACATCAGATAAGCACAATCCTAGGTTAGGCCATGACAATATTCGCTAGATTCCACGCGGGTTTCCCCAACCACATATTCAGAAGGTAGGAATTCGTGGCTTACCGCATCGGGATCCTTCTTACAAGCAGACCCTCTTCTCTTAGGCCAACCAAGCTTCCAACCCCATGAACCTCTATGGCGAAGCTGATCACCCTACCACAAACTCAAAGTGTGGATGCCTTCACATCAATCGCCGCGCCAGTAAATAGAAGGATTTTGGCTTTCATAAGAGTTTTAGTTAGGGACCCCGCCTGCGGCCATACATAAGTAAGAGGATTTAATCACCACTTAGGTGGCACCTGTTCAAAGAGGTTAAGTCATTTATGAGTACAACCCACCCTGTAGAGTGACATCCCAAGCATTAGCAACCTTAGGTTTTCCCCTGTTTACATTTATATACCGGGTAGCTTGGCTTTTAGCTCCATTGTCGGTTTGAGTCGCTAGTGATGAAATACGTTAATTGTATTGAACCGCTTACACCCAAGATCGCCTGAAAGCGCAAGGGGAGAGGATACTCCGATATACCAAGTCAGGGTAATAACATATAAGAATGGGTCTGGTTTTTTGATCACGAGGTTTTCACCAAGTGAGAGCATACTCACCTACCATTCCGCAAACACACTCAAGCAAAGAAGACATGACTGTTCTTTTTATGTGCACCAAAGTTAAATGTTTGCTAATCTATGAAAAACAAGCACAAATTTTTCTTATTTTGTCTTTGACATTCGAATCTGCAAACAAAATATTAGTAGTCTCTTTATGCAATGATCTTCGACACCCGAATAGTAACCGCCACATGCTACAAACGAAGATTAGTAACACAAAAATCTAAGCTAGCTAACATGCAGAAATGAAAAACCAGGAAATCAGAAGACCAGAAAACCAGAAAAACTTAAAATCCAAAATCGGAATGTCGCACGAAAAAATATTTACCGGCCATGCACATGATGTGAGCAGATAAGGCTTATTCTCATTAATTGCGGCACGACCGACGGATATTGCCTAAATGTCGGTACCGCTTGACCGGTGATGCACCTTCCGTCAACAGAGATGGGGCTATGATGCATCAAATGCCAGCTGGCGATTTCCAAAAAATGTAGCTTCGAAGGTCGACCCCGTATCTGCAAAATAGCGTAAACACAAAACATGCCGGAAACCGTAAGCGGGAAAGCCCGTTCACCAATGTAATCAAGGGATTTCTTTATTGGTTTGATTAGGAGTAAGCAAAACAAAGAAAGACACCGAAACCCAAAGATCTTACGAAACACAAAGGAAGTAAAATACAAAATGATTATACCTGATCGCTGATACCTCCATGATTCACTTTCGTAATACCTTCTTGCGTGCTGGATGATGTTGCCCTCAGATTCGTCGTGCGAGCAAATTTGCAAATGCCTAAGTCCTACACCAAGCTTTGAAGGATTTATGCTATGTCTAAATGCCTATGACTATGACAATGTCTAAACTTGATCAAATATAAATACTAAATAATGCAAATTCTAAGAATGCAAGTGAGTAAAATGCCTATAAAATGTCAGCGTGTCTGTGTGTCATCCAAAAGTGAGAGGAAAATGCCATTTTATAGAAAATGTCATTTTGAGTGGCCTGAAAGATTACTGATGTCGAACCCAAATGAGAGAGGTCCGTGACAGTCCGAGAACTCCCCAATTAGGTTAGGCTAAAACCCGCTAACCCAGTTCTTGGTCAGGAATAATATCCGTCTCGCATAACGGATTCACCCAAGTGGAGAATAATAAATGAGGAAATTAATTAAAGAAATAAAGATTTTCAAAAAAATCAAGAAGATAAGATTGCCCCATTTCCGTGAGGATTCAAAAAATCAAGAAGATAAGATTAGACCAAAGATCACTTGGAAAATCGTGAATTCACCGACAATTTTGATTTTGAAGACATCACTAATTTGAATAAATTCAATTCAAATTATGGGATTTTATGAGACAAATAAATAATCTTTTCAGATTATTTTACCAAAAATAGACCGAAAGTTTAAGATTAGGATGTATTTTAACACTGATTTATTTAAAATGAGAGATTGGCAGTCAAATAATTAAATTTTAATTATTTAATTTTCAGCAGAGTAAGACTACTCAATTAAATAAATTAATCACCATTTAATTAAGGATTATTAAATAAATAAAATGTAATTCATTTATTTAATAATCGAAGAAATATATGACAAAGGATAATTAAAATAAATTAAGAAATTTATCAATTGAGGAAGACAATTAACACGATCTATTTGCACGTCAAATAAAAACTCCCTATTTCATTTAATAATCATGAAGAAATAAATGACATGAATTAATTAAATAATTATGAATTATTTAATCAATAGTCGAATGTGGACCAAGGACATAATTAAATGTCACAATTATGCTAGGACGAAAGTGGTAAAAATGAAGCTTGCAGGCCTAGGTCATTTTTAGGTGTCTACAATAAACATTCATGGAAGATAGTGACATTTAGGGTAATCAGGGACACAATAAATAAACATTATTTATTCTTCCATGCAATGATTGTAATAAAACATTCATTTCTTCATTTCTTATTTCAAAAAGACAAGTATATAAATGACATGCAATGTGTCTTTGTCTAATGATATTACTCAGTATGTACATCAAGGAAAGCACATACATTTCTTTATTCATGTCATGCAAAATAACTAATTTCTATATATTTCTTAATATTTCAATTCAATATGTTATTATTTCACTAAATTTGCTTAATACTGTGTTGTTGCATATTACACATCAAATTAAAATAATGTCCTTAAAACAACTCGCAAAATTTTTAATAAAATGCAGATATAAAGAAATCTTCATGTATTCAAGTACTTGAAAATTTAATTCATTGAATATTGAAAATAAAGGGGAAATATTTCATTTAATTCCCAAAATTTTCCTCAAAATCAAAATTTAACTAAACTAATTCACTCCTTGGCAGAGAAGCAGACTAGGCTAACAAATTAGGTAAGCTGAAATAAGAATAGGGTGAAAAGGGGTTGGAGATACAAAGTAATATTCATTTATTTGCATTAGGTTGACACAAATTAAGTGGCCATGCATAGATATTACATCGAGCATACATTTCCAAAATAGAAATGTTACAACCATTCTTAATTATATGGCCTGCCACATCTGAATCCTTACATTTGCTAAAATAGTTAGTTTGTTGGTAGGCTAATTAATATTTAAATTATGATTTCCATATCCTCAAGAATTCAATAATTTTGTACAAATCCTCTGCTCACGCATCACAACTACTAGCTTTATAAAACTTATGCCTCCACTATTACTCATTAAAGAGTTTGTTAACAAAAGAAGAAAGAGGGATGTAACATGTAGAATTTTAGTTTATAAAACTTAATAACTTTATTTATTTATTTTTAATTCATATCTGAATTTTATTTAATTGTAAAACAATTTATAACTATTTAATGTCAAATTATATATATATACACTTCTTGTATTATTATTTACATATAATAAATTATTATATAATTTTTTAAAAATTATTTACATCCAATAATTTATTAACAAAATAGTCTCTTTATTTATTTATTTTTCCAAACATTTAATAGTTAGAAGGTATATTTTAATTTTCCTAATAATTTAACTTTCTCAATTTAATATTTAAGTTATGCAAGGAACAAGATGTGATAGATGATTTCCACATTGAGAAGTTATCTTTGTCACCAAATTGATATGGCCATCCTAAAATGGAAAAGATGAAGAAATGAGGCACCCTCTTGTATGGCTCCACCATTTTTTTTCAATATACAACTACTTATCATATGAACATGTTAAATAGTCCAATGCATTGGTTACACAATAATTAAGAATATGCCTCGTGTTTTAAACACAATAAGTATCCAACAATGATCAAATATGCAAGAATATGAACTATAAAGGGTAAAGGCTTAAATGTCCATGAATCCCTCTATTTAGATTTATGAAATAATGACTAAACTTAGGCTAGGTTATTTTCCTTTGGATGAATATTGTGATAACTTTAGTGACTCTTTGAAATATGCTAAAGATGCTTATGAAGAGGTTTTCACTACCAATGTATATTATGACAATTCAATTTTCACTAGATACATCTCGACTTGTAATATCATGGCCTCATTGATTAGGACCAACATGAGCACATATAATTAGATTAATTCTTGAATGATGAGGCTCTCCTTAAAATCCCAGGTGCCGAATATCAACTTGCTCTATGGGATTGCAAAAAAGGATTTTATATTAACCTCCACACTTTAGCATACTTTAGAAAGCAATAGTAGTATTTCCCTCCACACAACATGAAGATATATAAGATATCAAGGAAGCCAAGATTGAAAATGAACATAAAAAATTTGAGGACACATCATTCAATTATGAATTCATTTTTCCTCCCACTCCACCAGGGTTGCAAGATGTGTCCACTTTCCTAATAGAGGATACTATTGAGATAAACTTGGGAATAAAGTAGAACCAAAAGATAACTCAAATTGAAAGAAGCATGACCCCTAAATAATACCAAATTCATCATGATCTCCTTAATAATTCTCAAACTGTTTATATGGTCCTATGCATATATATTAGGGTAAGATTCTTCTCTTATTGTTCATTATTTGGTGGTCAAAGTAGATGTAAAAATAGTTAAGCAAAAGCTTTAAATATACACCCTAAGATACCCCTCATGGTAAATAGGATCTCCATAATCTATTGGATATTGGTTTTATTATGCACATCAATTATTTAGGAGAGCTCTCCAATATGGTACCAATCAACATGAAGACAAAGGTGATCTATTTTTCTTCAAATTTTAGAGATGTCAACAAAGCTTGTCCCAAAGATGAATTTCACTTACCTAAGATCAATATAATAGTTGATCTTATAATATGGTATGAAATGATATCTCTCAAACAATTTTAATGATACAATTAGATAAAATATATCACCAAAGGATCAACATGAAATTACTTTTATTGCAACTTAGGGCACTTTCTATTATATTATGTAATACCCTTTGGTTTTAAAGATATAGGAGTAACTTGTCATATAACCATGATGATAATATTCCATTACATGTTCTATAATGTTGAGGATTATGTGGATGAAATATTGGAAAAGGAAAAACTACAGCAAAGAATCATATCATATTGCACCATATTTTGGAAAGGAAAGGAGAATATATGAAGTCTTGTTGAATCTAGTCAAATGCATCTTCAGTGTAATTGCGGAAAGAAATTTGGGTTACACTATTTCCCAATAAGGCATTGAAGTCAATATTGACAATGCCAAAGCTACAATGAACGTTCCTTCACTTAAAAAAAATAACTTCATAATTTTTGGGAAAACTTTAATCCATCAAGTACTTTCCCACTCAAATTATTAACAAATGCCAACTATTTACTCACTTTCTGAAGGACTATACAAATTTTATTTGGGATGAATCATGTAAACAAGCCTTTGAATATTTTATGCAATATCTCAAAAATCAACATATGCTTAGGCCACATATACCTAATCAACCTTTACTCTTATATATCTCTACTATTGAGCATGACTCAGGGGCAATCTTTGTACATCATAATGAGAAAGGAAAGGAAAAAACATATAATATCTTAGTAGATATTTGATTTGCCATGAAAGACAATATATAATTGTGGAACATTCTTGTGTAACTATGGTTTTTAGCTAACAAAACCTAGTACATTATATGCTCTCTTATAAGACCATGGTCATAGAAAATATTGACCTATTGAAGCACTTCATATAAAAACTAGTAACAACAAGTCACATGGGAAAATGGTCATACTTATTAGTGAATTTAATATTGAATTTGTAGACCAGAATTTAAATAAAGGATAAGTTACTATTGTTCAATTAGTAGTAGCACCCTTGGAAGACACACAACCATTAACTCTAGAATTTCTAATCGAACTCCTTGTCCACATGGATTAGACATAGGAATGGAAGTTGTACTTTGATGTATCTTTCAATAATAATGGTGGTGGTTCATTAATCTTATTCCTCACTCCTTGGGGGGATCTCATCCCTAGATCTTTTAGAATTAGTTTCTCGTGTATGAACAACATCATCGAATATGAACCTCTAATTATTGATTTAAATTATCTATCACATTGATCATCTATAATATTTTATTATTTAGGGATTCCTAGTTACTTCTTGAACAAGTTAATGGTCAACACCTGAAAAAAGGATAAAAATTTGATTCCCTGCAAGTGTATGGTGAATAGTTTGAAATAATATTCTATATAAAATCATTTTGCACATATCCTTCCAATGAATAATAAATCCATAAATGTAAAGGCCATTATAAGATATACTCTTAGTATGCCCATTAATACTTGTGAGGATTATTCTTAGTTGAAAACTCGCTATTTCTTGCATATGATGTTCCTAATATGAAAATAGTATGTAACGTTGTTGGTCTCGATTGTCTATCTAAGCAACTAAACTCTCCACCCAACTGAATTCATAACCAAAAAAAAAAATTCATCCTATGTCCTACTTATTTCACCCTCTTTGGTGGTACTCTCTATCATAAGGTTTATGATGGTACATTATTGTGATTCCTTAAGATAGATGAAGAAAATTTGACACTTATGGAAGTCCATAATGGTATTTCTAGAGATCGTACTAATGGGCTTGTCTTAGCTAATAAATTGCTCAAAGTTGGATACAGTTGGACAAAAACAGAGCAATATGCTTACTAATTTTCAAGAACTGTATTGTTTGCTAAAATAATAATGATCTAATTCATGTTCCATCATAATCCTTGAAACCTATTACTCCTCCTTCACTCTTATCTACATGGGGACTCAACCTCATAAGTAATATTAATCCATCTTCCTCTGATGGATATAAACATATTATCATTATTACTGAATACTTCACTAAGTGGGTCAAAGTCATTCCCCCACTTATGTGACCATTTAACAAAACTCAAAATTTATCCTTTATCACATTGTTTGTTAGTATGGTATTCCTGGCCCCATTGATACCGACAATAAAAAGTATTTTAAGAATCATGAATTCAATTCCTTTCTGAGAAATCCCACATAAAACATAGATATTCTAGTCCTTACTACCCACAAGGAAAAATCAAGGCATGCAAAAAAGTTATTGAAATTATCAAGAAGATCATCAATGATGTTGGTTGTGATGAGAACTTGTAAATCCATCCCACCCTTTAGACTTATACCAAAATCTACACACCCACTAGAGCCACTATATATTCTCTAATCCTTTGTATTGAATTCATCTTGTAGCTTAAGGTCAAGCTTCCCTCCTCGTGTACGTCACAATAAATCTCATTGATGAGGAGTATAAGACTACACATTTGCATGAATTGGATCTCCTAGATGAATATTTCTTGTAACTATAGATCATATGAAAGTATGTTAGAACCATCTCTATCATAGCTACAAAAATCACCCCAAAAGTAGAGAATTTGAAACTAGTGACCATAACCTTAAGTAAAATCAAAGGAACACAAATCAAAATAGAGAAAAGAAAAGAGAATTTGAAACTAATTAGCTAGGCACTTGCATCATTATAGAAGGTATGACTCAAAAGCATATAAATTGGCTACACCAAATGGATAAGAACTTAAGGAACCTAGGAACACCATTCATATTAACCACTTCAATGCTTGAAATGCTATTTATATACTACAAATAGTCCCAAAAAATTAAATATAAATGTAAAAATAAAGAGAAAAAAACACCCTTTGTTAGAAACTATTTTTATGGAACCTTAGGTAAGGATCATGATGCAAACATGTTAATAGGTCTTGTGTATGATAGACAAGATCCCTCTTATTTATAATTGACCTGTACACTTAGTGGAATTGAGCTTATCCATCCATTCAACTACCCATTTTTATTCTTTAAACCTTGTGTAGAATAAGAGATAAAACCTTGATTGATGCTTTACAAAAAGTAATGGTACATTTCCTATTATTACCATGACATTATGATATGTATCTTTTAGCCTTAGCGTCATTTTATTAGTTTGATGATACCATTATACCTTTTGTGGTATGACCCCTAGTTGCATACAATCCTCATATCACAAGTAGAAAAATTAAATAGCACAATGTCACATTTGAAATATTATATCCTTGAGGCTCACAAAATCCTTGGTTTAAAAATTTGGTTAGTTTATACCACCGTACTTTGGATGACCCACTTATTACTATCATTGTCATGATCTTACAACCTTAGGGGTCATGAGGCAACTTGGTTGTATTACTTTCATAATGTTTAGTTTAGTTCCCATGATAGACTTCTCCAAGGACACCATAGTTCTTTATACTATGTTGCATCTTGAGGTTATGATCATTCTAGGTAATGAGTCTAGTCTTTAATTTTATCTTCATTATTTATTTTTATGAATTTTTGTGTGAATTTACTTTCTTTTATTTTTTAATTTAGTGTTTTATTTATTCCTCTATGCATAAGGTGCATCATCATCATCCATTAAATCATGATGCATAATATTTTTGTAAAATAAAACATACTACTAAAAAATAGTTCAAAATCTCTCTATATATTCTTAACATGTTCCTATGGTAAAATTCTCTAGGAAGATATCATACTACATTCATATTTCTATCATCACAAGCCATAATAAAATAGCCTCACACATTTATAATCATCTAATAATTACATCATCCCCAACCAATTCATTCATATAAATTACTCCACCCATCATAACTCCATTTTTTATCATTCACCAATTCCATAATGTATCCACTATTATCCATCCTTATCCTCATCTCCATCTCATCCTTATCCATTTCTCCTTAATATTCATCCTTTAACTCACTTTCTTCATTATTTTCAATCCCTTCCTTTGTCACTCAAATCCATAACTATTCACCCCTTTATTAATATTAATTTCATCTATTTGGAGAGAACACTCACATTCTTCAAGCTTGCACATCCTCTTGATGGGGCATTCCACCATCCAATTCAATTTGAATTCCATCCAATCCCATACTTGAAACTTATCCAAGTGTCAAAGCATCCTTCAAATTACAATCTTGATTAATCTTCATGTTGTTCTTAGATGATATATTATTCCCACATCAACAATGTTATCAATCAATCAAATCAATCGGTCTTTAATATTTGACACTTGGGGCATCATCCATCACTAATTTCATATTGTTCATGTATTTGTATCTACTTTCTTTTAAATGACATTGATTATTGCAGTTACAACACCATTTCAAAGAGTAGCAAAATATAGAGACTAAAATCTCACATTTTCTCATCTCCATACTAGTGATCTCAACACCTAACAACATAATTACTCATCCACTCATTAAAATAATTCATCTTACCATAATTAATCCACTTTACCATAAACAAATTAATTAAATAATCTTTATTATTTAATTAAAAACATTGAAAATATAAATAAAATCATTACGTATAAATAATTTAATAAAATTAATGATAAATCAACTCATCAATCAATTAAGTTAAGAATTCAATCAAATCACTCAACTCATCAATCAATTTAGTTAACTCATCAATCAATTTAGTTAACTTATCAATAATTTTAGTTAACGATTAAATCAAACTTTCCAAATCATGCAATCAAATTAATTAACATTCAATCAAATTAATTAAATAATTTTATTAATAAATAAATCATCAATTAAATGAGTTACCTAGCTAATTACTTCCATGTGATAGTTTCTCCCTCTCCACATCCATTCCATTATCAATGGGGTAAACTTGTGACACACAATCGAATCTTAGCCATTCATTCATCTCATAAAAATTGATACATTTATATCACATCCATCATTTCATCATTTTCAATTTGAAGTACGTATATAGTATCTGAGCAGTAGATATTATATCATTTGTAGAGCTCATCCATTTGTCAAATGTATTGCATTTTGGTTTCAATTTATTATATTTATGTAATTCATCTTTTTGCTCTATCAGAGGTGAGTGTTTAGTTCAATTTGATGTTTATATTTTATTTTATTGAAAAATTATGTTTTTTATTTGAATTTCACTCTTACAACTAACATATATATCTTAAAGACGTCAAGAGATATCAATATCAAGTTCTTAATCTATCTTAAATAACCTTGAGACTATCTTACTATCTTCTAAATATATGTATTTAAAATATTCATATTAATTTACTTTATATTTATCTATATTTTCTTTTTTTGCTTTTAAACATAATAAATGTTATATATTTATATTAAGTTATTATTTTATTTATGAAATAGAAAAAATCTTATTATTTATATAATATACTAAAATATATTTAAAATATCTAAAAAATTACTTACTATTTTACTTAATGAATAATAATATGTACTTTATTTTTCTAAATTTTAAAAATTTGAATTTTAAATAATTTTTATATTTTAAAAGTATTATCTTCTATTTTTTTCACTAAAGTGCATAACTATTTATTATTTTATTTACTAAACTACATAGTTAATTTTTATTAAAACTATTTTCTTTGCAATGGAGAAATCAAAATAACCATGCACACAAATATAATTTTATAAAGTTAATAAATTGTTTTGTATTGGTCATATATTTTATCTATTTTGTATATTTATTATTTTATGTGTCAACTCTTTAATAGTTTTTGACAACAAACTTCACCCCTTGTTGCCACTATAATTATGCCTCTCAACATAAAAAATATAAATATAAAGAAATGATATGTTAATAAAAATGGTATTTAACTCTATAATTAAAGAATGAGTGTAATTTTATAATGTTGAATTGTGTGAATCTTAGAGATAGTATGTTATTTCCCTTAATATTCAAATATTTTATTTATTCTTGTGTAGGGTCAAGTTAGGGATTTCGGTTTAGTCCATGGTTATGGAAATGTCCTCTACATGTGGATTTGATCAGAAAATTTGCATAGTTCAACTTCTCTGTTCACTTGATTCTCTAATTTTTGCACCTTTTATGATATTTGAAGGGTTCACAATATTTAGAAACATCTTGGAAGGGTTGTCATTATGTCATAAGGAGATGTGTTATCTTGAGTTAGCCTTGCAAAATATGTGTAGAAGATCAAAGGCAACATGCAAGGTGTGTCTTGCTCTCATGAAATATGTTACTTTGGAAGGTAGATTTAAGGTTTTTTATTTTTATCATCTACTACTGCTAAACCACCTGAGACACAAAATGACCCTTAGCTTTCCTTTCTTCTTGTTGACCTCTCTTAAAAATTTAATCAAGAAATCCCATGCTACTATTGCTCTTAACCCCTACTTGTCGGTTCCCCTGCCTCTGCATTAGGGCCTCATCCTGAGGCTCTATCACTTCCATTTGGTCCTGTGCCCCCCTAAACCCATCTCAATTGTGCGTGTGGAAGAACTAGAACCTCTCGACCTTGCCTCTGATAAATCGTCCCCTGCTGCTTTAGTGGGTCCTAAGAGAAAAACCCCCTTGATTGAAAATAAATCCTTTATTGAGCCTAAGCCTAAAACCCCATCAAAAAAGAAAAAGGGAGAGGTTGGGTTGGCCCGGTCCAAGGTTGTGGTTAGATTATGTGAACTAAAGAACAAACCCACCAAGACAGACAACAGACCTACGACTAAGAAAAAAGGGAAAAAAGACATTGCGTGCCAGGTGGAGTTGTCAGCCACTGGCAGTGAAGGAAGAAGTGTTGAGAAAAAAGACTCCAAAGGTGACACGATTGTGGCTGCTACTATGGATATGGGGACTGAACAAACTAGTGTCTGGAGGTCCCATAGATTGGCTAAGAACAAAAAAGGGGTCCTGGTGGATGATATTTCAAGTGACTTGGAGCGGACTGGCGGTAGAGATGAAGGCAAGAAAGACACTATTGAGGAGATGGAAGAGGAATTTGTGGAGGGTCCTAGCCATTTCTCAGACATGAACAAAATGCTCAAAGATGAATCTACCCAATCTTCCAATCCCAAGGCTATTGAGGAGGAGACGACCCAGTGGAAGAAAGACATGGACAAGGACATCAACAAGTTGTGTGAGCGGGTGGTGAAGCTTGAAAGGAAATTCAACAGGTTGGCTCGTTTCACTATTAAAATGATTCACAGGTTTGTGGTCACACTATCCGAAGTCATCAAGGAGGAGGCTGACAAGACTATCAAGGGAGAAGGCCCCAACTGGATTGGAGATGATGTTCTAAATATCATTAAGAAATGGGAGGGTGGGGCCAATTAGTGGTCTGGGTTGGTTGTTTCTACTGGGTCTTTGCTATTAGTGTGCAGTGTTTATGTCATTTTTCTATTATTTTTAGTTTGGTTTCTTAATGTTTTGCTGAACTTGGTTCCTTTTTGGCCCTACAAGATCCTTGTGTAAAGGGTACAACACCATGTAAATGTTGCTTAACTAATCAAAAACATGCAAGGGTGTTAAATTGATTTATGAACATTTATTACCCCTTCTAGTGCACCAAATCCATTTTTTTTGTTATTGAATGATATTTTAATGATCTAAGGTGAGAGAAACCATGAATCTTGGATTTCTAAAATGAATCCTAATAATTTCCTTTAAGTACTAGCACATAACATCAAAATTCATAAAATAGTTACTTAATTGACTCATGATAGTAAAATAAAGGAGGCTAATATGCCAAATTTAAATTTTTAATTTTAGAAAGGAAAGGTTCAAGTCTATAATCACAAGGTCAACATCATAACCATATAAATGAACTTGAGTAGGCAAACAACCACACCTACATAAATAATATTTATATGGTGGTAGGTGTTTGGATAAATGTAAAACATATATAGATAAGATGAGTGTATTAGAGAATATGCATAATGTAGGGGCTAAATATGTAAGTATAAGTGATTGGTAAAGGGATAGGGGAATGAAATTTTCCAAGGTGATACCATTTGTCAATATATACATTTATAAATATATTTCCTCAAAATGGGTACAAAACTAAATGGGAAATGGCTTAGGTGTACAAATTTCACTATTTACATTTTGCCCCCACTTTAAGGTGCACATGAATTCTTTAAGTATCATGCATCTCAAAGTATGTAACACCCATACATATGCATGTAAAGTAACTATTTAGACATATAATTATGTCAAAAGGGTTGTGTGTAAATTAATGTAGGAGTTAGTCCTTTGGAATATACGCTCTCCGTAAGTGTGTCATTTGGTATGTGTGTGTAAAGATAAGATAGAATCTACTCATTACATATTTCTTCGTGTTTGTATCCTCTTTCATCAAACCATTTCGCTTACAAAATGATATTATTATCTAATATTCTTTGTACAAGCATAATAAGAAATATTTCTAGCCAAATATACTATTCTCTTATTATCATAGTCAATATTTACCACCTTTTGTAACAAACCATGTGAGGAGACAAATGGAAAAAATTAATGCCACTCACTCCTTAATTAATGTAGATAAGGATCAAGTACCAATTGAAATGTGGTTGATCCTACTAGCTTGACAAAAACACCAATTCACAAAATTAGTATGCACACATAGCCCTAAAATTCTCTCAATGTCTCTTTTTGAACAATATATTTAGGCCAAACAATAAAAAATGACATAAATTTTTACTTTCAAAACCCTATTCATGCATATAATTCTATTGCTCAAATTCCTTAAGCCATATCTCCTCTTGAGCACTAGGGGTGTCAAACTTAGGACAAATGTCTCAAACTTTTGACCAAGTTGGGCAACTGTGGACCAGTCTACTAAGGAGAGTGAGACCTTGTTTGAATTTTAGTTTTTCTAGACCAAGGGGATACTTTCCCTAGGTGCTACATCTAAATATAGTTGCAAGCGATGAACATATACCTTTCCAAAAACTATACCCAACACATAATATACCTTTATTGAAGTTGTCACTTCATATTTGTATGTTGATTTGACAATATAGTGTTCAAAACCTTTATAAATCAAATGAACTACCACATTGAGTGTCTAAAGACATGATTTGTGATAGTCCCTAATGTTGTCATGCACATCTACAACACAAACTAAAATGACGTCCACATCTAATAATTTTAAGTGAGTGTGATGAGAGGTTGAGTAAAGACAATGTATGAACCTATATCCATTTGAGAAAACAAAATCTATATAATTTTCAAACACAAAGAATGCAATAAATATAATCCACCTATAATATATTAATCAAGATACTAGCGAAGACTACACCTTCAAACCCTATGCATAAGCTAGGCTCTATGCACACAATTGAGAAGGTGAATTAAATTTTAGAACATTAAAATAATGTAACTTAGTACTCCATGAATAATCCCATAATTTATTATATTACTCTAAAATGACACTTTGCACAATATTTACAAATATTTTGTCATCTAGTTGGCCAACTAATTAAAAATAACACCCTTTATTACAGAAAAACCCTAATGTCTTGGAATTTACTTCTCTTTATTCTTTCTTTACAACCTATTTTTCAATCCTTTAAATAATTAAAATCTTAAAATATATATCCTTTAGCACATCATACAACATTGTGAATATTAAAAAATTCACCTACCATTAGAAGTCACCCATGCATTTGATGTTATCATCCTTAATGCGCTTGTGTAGAAAATTCCACCTTCGGAATGTGTAAAGGTACCCTAGGGCATGCAAAAATCTTCTTCATTTTAATTGCGACAATAATACACATTAATGACACCACTAGGTTATAGTGTATAGGACAAGGAGGAGCCCACAAAATTTGTAGAAATGATAGCTTGAAAATTGCATGAGAACCATCTAGGACTAGGATCCAACCATTGTATTAATGGTTGTATGAGTGTCTTCATCTTTCATTATTAGAAATGCATTTGAATTTGTACTACTAGAAAAAATAATGATTTATAGGTGGCAGAATCTAATTAGGTAGTTGTAGGGCCTTATCAAGTCATTAATGGCATGTCGGGTCATGTAGGGAGGTAGGTGGGTGTGAATAGTAAAAAATGTGAGATTTGAAGTGTTCAAGATCAAGGATATATCATAACCCATACCACTTGTCAAGGGTTGGGGGGAATGAGTATAGAATGCTTTATGCTCAAAATAAATAGGTAAGTATACCCTCACATCTCCAACTTTTAAATGACATATAGAAGGTGTATACACCTAAAATCAGTCAAGACATTTAATTGATTAAATACTAGTTATTTAATTAATATTTTATCTACTTATAAATAAATTCTCAATTTATTTATATAGTTCATATCTTCTAATTCTCCAAATCTAAAATCACATTCCTCTAATTTAATTAAATAAACAAATTTCTATAGTTTTTTTTATTTAATTATTTTTCACTAATCCCAAATTTGGAATTCAAGCACATGTCTACGACTTTTCATGCCACCTCACCAAGGTCACATGAAATTAAATAATTTTAATTTTTAAATTAGAATTATCTTCAACAAACTTTTAACACATGGCTTATTCCTCACACACTTTATTCCTTCATCCATTTGGCATGTTGTCTTTGGTCAAGGGAACATCCTTCTTGATTCTCTCCATCTCCACCATTCATCCCTCATGTTTGAATATAGACCATTGATCATTGCCACATCACAAGATGCTTGGAAAATCCTATAAATATAACCCTTTTCCATAGTATTTGGCATCCCACATTTGAGTAGAGTTATTATAAGGAATAGCTTTGGAGCATTGGAACATTTGGAGTTTATAGTTGGCATTGTTTAGCATTTTAACAAGTTTGCATTGTAGCATCATGTTAACTTAGAATCATGTTTTGCTTTATAGTTGCATTTTTCATGCCTTGCTTTATAGTTGCATTTTAGTTCATCATATCATTGGTTATTTGAGCATATGTAAAATCATTTTAGCTTCTTATCACAACCATTAGCGTCATATAATCTAGCATCATTATCCATTTGTCAATATCACCATTATCATAACATCATGCAATATCATATAGGAACTTAGATTTCTTGCATTTGGAACAACATCTCATTTCTCAAGTTGTCATTCTAACAATCATAGTGCACATACAAAATCTAAGAGCCAAATGATTTAGTGAATCCTTGAGAATAGAGGATAATGGAACATTTTTAGAGATCTGTTTAATTGCAATTTAGAGTAGTTCTTTGGTTCAAATCTTTAATATAATACATCTCATTGATGTTTGTGTGATTTAGTATTGATTTGCTAAATATCCCACATTTCACACACACATAAAATGACGCCCACCATGGGGCTCAACCCCATTTTTTAACAATTTTTTGGACAAGTTCTTGTGAATAGGCTAGACATGACATTTTAGCACGATCGTGAGTTCTTTCAGTGCATTCGACCAATCTTTCAGTGCATACGACTTCTGTTTCAGTGCATACAACAACTCTTTCAATGCATCTGGGGTCTATTACGACGCATACAACATTTCTTTCGGTGCATCCAACAAATGTTTTAGTGCATTCAAGGAGTCTTTCAGCGCTTTTAGTCAATACTTTAGCGCATTCATCACTTGTTTTAGGGTATTCATTAGTTCTTGTAGCGCATACATGAGTTATTTTAGCACATAGAGTAGTTGTTTTAGCGTATTGGAATGATCTTTTAGCGCATTGAATGACTGTTTTAGCACATCTGTTTAAATTTGCAAAATCTAAGAACTAATTGCTATTTTCTACTTACAAGTGGGTGATATGCCGATCAAAGACAAATTTATACAACTACTGATGATTTATGTAGGGGCTAGAGTTATTTAATGCTTTCTTTTGATTAAGATAGGCATCTAGCTTAATTAGAAGGGTAAAGAACACCATGTCTTCCGTGCTTGATGAATGGTAGGCATATGCTCTCCCCTTAACTGGGTGACCAAAAAGCAAAACCCATTCATTTTTATTTTATTTTTATCCTTAGAGGGCCTTCCTTGTGGGAAAAAGTAATCACCCAAGGGAACGACCCAACCGGTAACACACTAAATCCAAGCGACTTCCAACCGGGATATAAATGTGGGTACTTGAGGAAAGTTCAAGTATCACAAGGATTGTTCCAACAAGAAGGGAAGCAATGGTCTCTTTCCATATGGATGATCCCCTACGAACGAATGCCTATACTAGAACCTCTTGTTTAGAAGGCCAAAATTCTTATTCTATTTACTGGAACAGAAGGTCTAACCTTTGAAGTCGTCCCACATTTTTGCGGCTTTTAGTAGAGATGAGAAGTATAACATGGGAGATTCATGGGTACTAAAGCTTGGCTGCCCTGTAGAAGTGAGTGATGTGGAGGGGAGCCAGTGGGGTCAAGCTTCTAATCATCCACTAAAAGTAGGCACCGCTAGAGTAAAATCCAAGTGGGAATCCAGTAAATATTGTCCTACACATCCTTAAGTTGTACATGTTTGATGTGTTTACGAATGTGTTTTTAAAAAAAATTCAAACAAACATCATACATTGGAAGTGAAAATCTTGATTCAGAAAACATCCTTTGAAACAACCAATTCTTTGACTGGAAAATAAAAAAATCAAACAAACTTGCACGAAACTGTGACATTTTCCTAGTTCAACACATCCACTGCATTTTCTAGCACATTTGTATAATCTTGCAGCGCATCCACTTCATTTTCTAGCACATCTGTACAATCTTGCAGCGCATCCGCTACATTTTCTAGCACATCTGTGCAATCTTGTAGCGCATCTGACTGCTGTTATAGTGCATCTATGCAATCTTCCAGCACATGCATTCTCTGTTTTGGTGCATCCAAGCAGTTTTATAACACATCTGTGCAATCTTCTAGTGTATGTACCCTATGTTATAACTCATCCGCTGGATATTTTAGCATATCAACCCTCTATTTTAGTGCATTTAGGAAATCTTATAGCGCATCTATGAAATTTTCTAGCGCATACATCCTCTGTTTTAGCACGTTTGTCAAATCTTTTAGCGCATCCGATCTCTATTTTAGCTCATCCATTAAATTCAAAAACCCGAGAGTTAAATTTATCCCCTATTCCACAGTTTGAACCAAAATTCAAAATATTTTTCAAATCCAAAATCATTCCTCAGGTACAATAGAGTCTAAACTTGTTAAAACTAACCTCTACAAGTGGAATTCTCCAACCTAAACCAAGATCTAACATCTCAGAGTGCGTAAATCATCAAACTTATCACACCTTTGATTATTAAGCCTAGTTTCATCATTAGGATTTGTCATCCTTTCATCACGAAACAAAGCTATATAAATCAAATAAAACTTAGTCTCATCAATAGAATTTGTCATTCTATTTGACTTAGTTGTAATCCTTGGAACTCTTCCAAACAAAGATCAAAGTTTAGTCAAAGTATAACATTTGTATGCCCGTTCAAACAAGGTTACAAAAGTAGAAACTCAAGGAAAAATAACTTGAAACAAAAAACATCGAAACTCAAAATAGTGAAACTTGAAAGACCATGGCTGAGGCTAAAGAGAATCCTTTCCATGAAATCCACAACAATGAAGGGTAAGAAATAACTGAGGAAGTTATCCAAAATGCTGAACAAGATCCAAACTTCCACAAATGCTTAGAAAAGATTTTTGAAAGAAATGGGGAAAAATACTTACTAATGCTAGCTAAACAAGGTGTCAAATTCCCTGATGACTTTGATGTGAATCAATTGAAAGTTTTGGAAATGAAACAAGAATGTGGGTAACAATGATGGAACAATTGAAAACCAAAATTCAAAACCTGTATTCAACTTAACCGCAGCTGCCACCAAAACTAATCAGAACAACAATCCACCCAACAACCAAAACAACAACCAAAATGTCAACCAAAACAACAATCAAGGTAATGCTGGATCTAGAACATCATCATATCGAACATCCTCAAATTGAAGAAGGTTCACACCTTTGGGACAATCATCAGAATCAAGATTAAAGGAACTTCTTGAAGCTAAAGTCATAACATTACCAGAGGCAAGAAATTGGGAGCCACAAGTTAAGCCTCCATGGTGGAATGATGCACATTTTTGTGACTTTCATCGAAACAAAGGACATAAAACCAATGACTGCATTCAATTGAAACAATTGTACAAGACTTGATTGACAATAAGACCATATTTGTAGAAGAACTCCAAACAAGCAATGATCATGGAGCGTTCAAGAACCCTCTACCAAACTATGAGAAAGTGGAGTCCTCGTCATCAAAAACAAAAGGAAAAAATGTGAACTATGTTTATGACACCACTATTCTCCATATCAAGGTGGTTGATGACCAAACCCATGACAAACCAAATCTTATTGCAACTGATAACCCAATAAATGACAACATCATTGAACATGAACAAAACATCATTGCAAATGAAAATCATCACCATGATATCAACACCACCTCACATGAAATCAATGACCTTGTGCCGATAAATTTGATCACCAACATTGTTGCAAATGACAATCAAATTAATTTCATCAAAATTAGAGAAGGAAAAAACAATTCACCGATCAATGCAATCACAAGAGGACAAGCCAAGGTAACATTGAAAGGAGCTACCCCTTCCACGTCCAAAGCAACAACTGTTAGCCCTGCAACCCAATATAACACAGTTGATTAGTTGCAGAAAGTACTCGGCCAAATATCCATATTAGAACTTCTCAAGATTTCACCCACTCACAAGGAAATCTTGGAACAAGCTCTAGTCGCCACCATGGTACTAAACAATCTAGAAGTTTTCCAATTTTAGACTATGGTGGGACATTTGACTGCACCACACTGCCTATCATTTTCTGAACATGATGATGTATCTATCACCCATCCACACAACACTGCCCTCCACATTGAGGTCTTAATCCACAAACATCGCGTTAAATGTGTTCTAATAGATGGAGGATTTGTCTTGAGTATTTGTACTTTGAAACTTGTCTATGCACTGGGCTATTCAGAAAATGCTATTGATCCTAGAAAGAAAATCACAATAAAAGCATATGATGACGAGGAGAGATCTTCCCAAGGGTTGATAGTGCTACCTATTCAAGTGGGACCAGTTGTCAAAGGCATAGTTTGCTAAGTATTGGACAAAGAGTTAACATATAACATACTCTTGGGAAGACCTTAGATTCATGACATGCAAGTAGTGCCATCCACATATCACTAGTGTTTGAAGTTCCCTTTCAACGGGAAAGAAATCACTATTGTAGCTGACTCCAACAACCCCCAGCATTGTAACACACTCAAGAACACCCAAGATGCTTTTGTACCACACAACAGAGAAGCTCCAAATCATGATTCCTCAAATTTTGGAAAACAACTAAATGCCTTGTCAAAGTGGGTTGTGAAAAGGGACCAATCAAAGGATAAGGGTATTGGTGATTCCGCTCCCTCAAGTAAAGAAAGTACATCAAATTATTTGTCAAACTAGCCCGAGATAAAGGACCTATCAAAAGAAAAAGGTATCGGTAATCATACTCCACAAAATTAGGAAAGTCAACTCGAGTCCTTATTGAAACAAGTTTCCAAGATCCAATTGAAAGACAAAGGCATGGGGGAATACTCATTTGAGCAATTCTTATGTTTATCACAACTTTCATCTTCTCCTAAGTCATATGGGAAGCCATCAACATCAAGACAACAATCATCGCAACCAACCACACTCTTTGATGGCACCATTGTGAGAGTAGGCACATTAGTGGATGAGTCAGATGACAAGGAGGTTTTAAACTGGTTATACAAGATGAAGAATCATCACAAGCATCCAACTCAAATGTACAGACAAAGCAATATGGCAAAGGAAAGACAATCCTAGAAAAGATGGGATATGAGGGAAAAGGTTCTATCGGTAAAAGGAAAGAAGGAAACATAGAACCAATACAACCTATCACCATGCATGCCAAAGAAAAAATAGGAATAGGGTACAAAGAAGAACAAAAGGAAGAAACCAGGCAGCAGGTTGTTTAGAGAATCCTTCAATTGAGAGATAGTTCTGAAACAGATTCCAATGAGTATGAATGGGATTCCCTCTTTGAAGATTCGTGTCATGATAAGGAAATTGATGTAATACAAAAGTATACACCAACACGTAGGGAGGGACAAAGCTCGAGTTCTAGACCATTTGAAATTGGATCACAACATATCGATGACTCAAGTGAGGACGATCAGAATCCGAGCGAGATAGATCATTTGGAGGAGAGTGACATCATAGACCTTGATATTGCTATTGGACAATTCAATGACATTTCCATCATAACACTCACCCCTTCTAACCTTATCCAATCCAACGATTCCTTGCCATTGATACATCTTGAACTAATTGATTGGGACTAATTTGAACTGCTTGATCTACCCACCTTTTTGAATGATGATGCCATTGTAAACTTTCTTTGTTCAGATAACCTTGAAACATGTTCCATAATCAAAACTCATAACGAGGCTTCAGAAAAGGGGAGTGCCAAATCTCTCAGCTGCAAAAAAACAAATGTTAAAAATGGATCTAATGGTGAAAACCATTTAATGGCAGCATTAGATCAAGAAAAAATAAAAAAAAAAGAGCGCATCTGATGGTGAAAACCTCTTTGAGGCCCCCAAAGATTGGAGTTTAACACTCTTCTGAAGTACTATTAGGAGAGGTCTTCAGTGCTGATTAAACCAACACAATCTATCAACGTTTGTACAGATGAAATAGTCAAAACTTTACATCCATCAACATCGATGACAAAGCAAGAAAAGCCTAACTTCACTAAGTTCTTTGAAGAAAGGAAAATAAACTTTGCATGGTCTTATGCTAACATGCCCGATATAGATCTAGAACTCATCATGCATCATTTATCACTACCACCTGGGATAAAACAAGTCAAGAAAAAGTTGAGAAAAATGCATCCTCATATCGCCCTTCTAGTAAAAGTTGAATTGAAGAAATTGTTAGATGTGAGATTTATTAGACCTATTGACTATGCTGAGTGGATATCAAACATTGTGCCTATTTCAAAACTAGATAAAAGCATCAGGATATGTACAGATTTCAGGGATCTCAACAAGGCTTGCCCGAAAGATGATTTTCCTCTACCTAACATTGACATCATTGTAGACTTGACGACGGGGCACGAAATGTTATCACTTATGGATGGATTTTCAGGTTACAGTTAGATAAAAATTGCACCTGAAGATCAAGACAAAACAACCTTCACATGTCCTTGGGGCACTTTTTGTTGGAACGTAATGCCTTTTGGGTTGAAAAATATTGGAGCCACATATCAGAGAGCAATAACCACCATCTTCCATGACATGATGCACACTTTTATGGAGGACTATGTAGATGATCTATTGGAAAAATCATACACCAGAGGACACTTGGAAAATTTAGATAAGATATTCACTAGATTGGAGAAATTCAATGTGAGGTTAAATCCCAAGAAATGTGTATTTGGTGTAACATCAGCTAAACTTTTGGGATACATTGTGTCAGCCAAAGGCATTGAGGTAGATCCTGCAAAGGTCAAAGCTATCATGGAGATGCCTCCTAAAAATATCAGTCAACTCAGATCATTGGAAGGATGGTTTCAATCCATCAAAAGGTTCATCGCACAACTGGCTAAAAAAACTCATCCTTTCAATCATTTGTTACACAAGAATGTCTCTTTCAAGTGGGATGAGAAATGTGAAGCCGCTTTCAATCAACTCAAACAATATTTGATGTCGCCACCAATAATGGTACCACCAACCAAGGGAAAACCATTGCTACTCTACATTGCAACAACGAAGATATCTTTGGGCGCTTTATTGACACAGGAAGATTCTACAGGGAAGGAAAGGGAAATCTATTATATTAGCAGGACCTTGAATGGCTATGAGATCAATTACACTTTCATTGAAAAATCTTCTCTGGTGGTAGTATTTGCTACCCAACAACTAAGGCATTGCATGCTGATTCACACCATTAAATTCATAGCTAAAATTGATCCCTTAAAGTATTTACTCAACAAAGTTTCCCTAATAGGAAGACTAGCCAAGTGGGTCATGATATTGAGCGATTTTGACATCTAGTATGTGGATAGAAAAGTAATCAAGGGTCAAGCCATAGTAGATCAACTAGCTGAAGCACCATTGCAAGACAATCATCCAATGAACATTGAGTTTCCAAATGCTGGTGTCCTAATGGTGTCAACACAATAATGGATGTTGTACTTTGATGGATCTTACACCCAACATGGATCAGGTGCAAGAATCTTGTTTATCTCGCCACAAGGACATACCATTCCCAGGTTCTATAGACTGATGTTTCCTTGCACCAACACAACCGAATATGAAGCATTGCTCATTGGAATCAAAGTAGTAGTTGAGTGGAAGATCACATAGTTACATGTCTATGGCGATTCATAACTAGTCATTAATTAGGTGAATGATGACTACCAAACAAAGAATGATAAATTGATGTCGTATAAAAGAATGGTTGATGACTTCAAAAAATACTGTGTGGAGATAAAATTTGAGTAGATTCCTAGAGGGGACAACAAAGTTGTTGATGCTATGGCTACCATTGCTTCTCTCTTATAGATTCCTGAGAAATGAGCCCCTTATGAGTTCATGGTGGAACAATTGTTTAACCCCGCCTATGACAACCTAGAATCCCAAGTCACCTACCATCTAGCTGAGGTTGGTGCTTCTACCTACCAAAAAATCTATACCTATCTGAAAGACAATACCCTTCCACCCGATTTATCCTGGAACCAAAAACGAAATTTTATCCGACAAGCAGCTCAACACACCCTAATAGTTGATGTGCTTTATCAACGAGGTCTTGATGGTACTCTCCTTCGGTGTCTAGAACATAATGAAGCTAAAACCACTTTACGTGAGTTCCATGATGGTATTTATGGAACACATTCAAGTGGCCTAACTTTAGCTAAGAAAATCTCTCGTTTGGGATACTAATGGCCAAATATGGAGAATGAATCCTTTCAATATGTCAAGAAGTGTTAGAAATGTCAAATCCATGGAAACTTGATACATGCACCGACACAAGAGCTACAACCATTTGCATCAACATGGCCTTTTTTTTAGTGGGGACTGGATCTTGTGGGGAAAATTCATCCATCTTCATCAAATGGACACAAGTTCATCATCACAACCACAAAGTATTTTACGAATTGGATTGAAATTGCTCCCCTAACTACCATCACAGGAAAACAAATCTCATCATTCATTCTGAACTACATCCTCTGTCAGTATGGCATCCCTCAATCCATTATCACTAACAATGATAGACCTTTCAAGAATCAAGATGTCGAAGAACTTTGTGAGAGGTTTCACATTCAACATCGGTTTTCTACACCATACTATCCTCAAGGAAATGGCTAAGCAGAGGCCTCAAACAAGACTATCTTGAAAATATTGAAGAAAACCATTAATGAGGTTGGACGTGATTGGCATGTTCATTTAAACCTTGGGGCTTATTGAACCATCATCTGCACCCCGACAGAAGCCACACTCTATACTCTAGTCTATGGATCATAAGCCATTCTACCTATTGAGGTTGAGCTAGAATCACTTTGGGTGTCACTAAAAGGGATCATTTCAAATGAGGATTACAAAGTGTCTAGGTTACAGGAATTGGAACTATTGGATGAGCATCGTCAACATGTAGTGGATCACTTGAAATCCTATCAGTAGAGGATATCCAAAAGTTAAAATCACAGAGTAAAGCCTATAACATTTCAGGTGGGTGACTTAGTCCTGAAAGAAAATCCACATAATCAACAGGATCGAGAGAAGAAGGGGAAATCTGAACCAAACTGGCTAGGTCCCTTTGTCATTGTATCAGTCTTCGGATCAAGAGAATATCAGTTGTCCACACCAAAAGGGGATTTGTTTGATGAACCCCACAACAGCTTGCATCTCAAGAAATTCTACACCTGAATCATCTAGTGTATTGGAAAAAGTCTTGAAAAAATACAAAAACATTAGAAAATGTCTTGAAAAAATGGTTGCCTTGATGAAAAATTAGCAAACAAGCATCTTGGTAACAAAAAAAAAGATCAAAAAAAGAAAAAAGAAAAGAGAAAAATACAAAAAAAGTGAAAAAAAAAATAAAAATCTAAAAAAGTGCAATAAAAACAAGTAGTGAAAACCTAGCAACAAGCGCTATTTGCGATAGGTTAGCTTTTCCATCTTTTTGAGCATGCCGACTATTCACTTTTTCCATTCGATTTCACCATCCATCTGCCTATCATCATAAAGCTTCATGTACATATCTTGGCATTGCGGTTGTGTCTCACCCTAGACTAGGGGAAAAATATTGAAGTCACTGGGGGCAATAAACTTTGAGCTTAAACTAATAGACAAACAACAGTATGAAAAATGGAATGAACGCAACAAACATGATCATAGTGCAACTCAACATTGAACATCAATCACCATCATGAACACATCAACCATCCAAATCAAACAGCCAAATCAATCAAACCAAAAATGAACTTCAAATGGATGATGTTCCTTCTAAATCAGGGCTTTATCATGTCAAGCATGAATGTTCAACTGTTGTACTTTGATTTTTGTTATCATGTCTTTGGAGCACCTTGATGATGTATTTAACTAGAGGATCCAGGAAGGAGTATGATTTTTCTTTGTTTGTTGTCTGTGAGTTGATCATTATTATTGTGCAAATTGTCACGAAACATGCTCTACAAAGTATCATTGATGACATTCCGAATTTGCATAGGAAAATGGTTAACTCTTGTCTATTTACACAAGCAATACCTAGGTCATCTCGGTTAAATTATAATTAGATGCTTGTGTTAACTTGCAATATCAAACATCATGGAAGTACTTAGGTCATCATGGTCTAAATATGCCATCGATGCTTGTACTCACTTTCAACATTTTAAAGGCTCAATGATGATAAAAAGCATGACAAATCGACTGTTATGAATGACAACATCTGCATATTAGATCTGCATGGTTAAAGTAGATTGCATCCATGATAGTTTGCATCTGTATCTATGGGGTTTCCAAAGTTGTAATAGTTTCACAATGATGTTATCTCTGGCACTCATGGATTGAGTACACTTGACATTAGAAAACACAACATTCTCATATAGGAAACACATCAGTTGCATCATCATTTGTATACATTAGAAAACACATCAGTTGCATCATCATTTGCATTCATCCATCTATGCATCGCATCATGATATCCACATCAGAAAACAAAAAAAGAAGTGAATTGCATCCCACTTGCATAATCCAGATCATTTCATAAAACATGACATGGCATAAGAAGATTGAAAGACATATCCAACATAGTAATATTTCCAAGAAGAAAAAGTGGTTGAGCAACATGATTGAAATGATGAAGATACAATGCCATTGTTATGAACATCTAAAACCAGTAGTGAAGATACAATGCCATTGTTATGGACATCTAAAACCAATAGTGGAGATGAATTTGTTATTACTCAAATCCAAGACTGACAAAGGACTAATTGGATCATCGCATAAACATCATACATCACTTGCATAATCAAATCCATCTCACATAGCATAAAACATCATCCATACAACATATAAAATCATTAATCATATTATCATTGCATACATCACATAATCCTCACATAAACATCACCATTGCATAATCATCATAATTATCATGATCATCATCATATAAACATCATAAATACAAAACCATCATATAATTATTTCATCTATCATTCATAAATTCATTGCATCATTTATTTGCATTAGAAAAATACAAAAACATAAAATGCATCACATTACATTGGCATAATAAAATCCATCACATAGGCATCATTCATCAAGAATCATAGAATCATAACACATCAGTTGCATCATCATTTGCATCCATAGCATATCATATCATCATCATCATATAGAACATCACATAGCATCATAAATAATAGAAATTAAATGCATCCATTATAATCATCATGATCATCATCATAACATAGAAATCAAATGCATCCATCATGAAATCATATAGACACATAGATCATAATCATTGTTGCATATCATATAACCTCAAAATCATAATGTCAAAGTGTACAAGGAGATACATCAATATAAAAAATGGAAGTGTATCATAATGTCTGAAATCAAGAGGTACATCATCAATGTCTCGATTGAATAAAGAGGTATACATCATGTCCCAAAATACATCAAAATTTGTCATCATAATTATGTTGTGCTCCCCCTAGATGGTGTTGGCATCACATGACCAGTTCCTCCTCCACCTGATAGACCTACACCAAGATTTCTCTGATCTCCAAGAAGCAGCTGCATAACACCCATGCTAATGGTCCAAGACTGGGACCTACCTAACCGGGACTGTGCAAAGCTCTCCCGCTGCTCTGGAGAAACTACATCATGATATCTAACTTTGTAAAACTCTACCTCCTGTGCGGTATGACATATCTCTCTGAAGTAATCAAATGAACCTATGGCCGCTATAGTTTGCTGCAGTCTCTCAATGGTGCCCTTAGCCTGATCAACCCACTGTCTCAGGGTATCCCTCTTAGCAGTTAGTGTGGCAATCTGCCCCTACATCTATCCCTATGCTTGAGTCTGGGCCTAGAATTGTGCGAGTTGGGCTTGTATCTGTTGTGCCTATTGTCTAGCAGCATCCCTCTCTGTTGTTAACACAATAATCTTCCCCTAGGCCTGGGCTAGTAGAGCCTCAACCTGTTCAAGTTGACCCTGCAATGTCTCAACCTGTACTTGTAGTGTAATAATTTGTGTCTATTGTTGTGGCAAGGGTAGCCGAACCTCCACATGTCGCCTCTTACAAGGATCTAGGCCTCCTCCACCCTCATCTCCTCCCCCATCACCCTCATCACCATCTCCCTCCTCACTGCTCTCCTCCTCCTCCTCCTCTCTCTGTCATCTATGCCCATGACCTCCTGTCCCCTCCTCCGCTAACAATGGCACTGTCTCATCAAGAATGGTGATCCGAGGGAATGGATGTGAGAACATGTAGTAAGCATACTCCTTTGATACAGGAGCCTCAACAATCTCTGGATGCATCTCCCAAATAATGGTCGGTAATCCCTAGAAATGTTGCATTGTTGCATCATAAGACAAAGTGGGTCCCCACTTTGTCACATCTACCCATTTTCGTGCATAGTGTTCCACTCCCTGGGGCATGCCCTATACCCTTCCATACTGTCTAAGTATCCATAGCAGCAAGAATCTCTCAATAATGAATTGGGTCCACCCAGTCAGGTACATCAAATGACACAGATACAACATCTCGATGTCATCCTTAGGCCATTTCTCACAATCCAGATAAGGCCGCCATACCATAGACTCGAGATCATCTAGTCTCCTCCTCTAGTACTCTAGTTTTCCTAAGCTAGGTTGAGTAACTCAACCGACATACATATGTACATACGGCCTCATGGCAGGTTGTTGTCTCTCTCCAACTGGTTGACTGACTGCTATATGCTCCCAGATCCAGACTTGAAGCAATGTAACCCCAGTCGATAAACTGGCCCCACGAAGATATACCACCTAGTGCAAGTCATGGTACAAATGCGTGAGAATACAACATCCCCACGCATATTTGGTGCCCTGAGCAATCATTCTCTCCAGAATCTTCCCCCATCCAACTGAAAGTCCCTTTGACCTGCGATCAGGACAAAGGAACCCTCCAATAAATCCGGCGAGTACAGAAGGAAAAGTGGCATAAGCATCGACCATATCCCTCTAGGGAATCTCATAGCTGCATATAGTATCATCCTAAAAAACTCTGCATAATGCATTAGTCCCACCCTGCTCTTGAGAATCATATAGTACAAGCTCTCCAACCATGGGTCCATAGAATCCGATATACGTCCTTTGGGGTAACTATGATCTCACCAGTGGGAAAATGGGAGGTGTTATGCTCACTGTGCCACCTCTCTGCTAAGGTTGTAAGCAATCCCTTGTTGATCCTAATTTGGGGCATATCAATCAACGAGGAAAAACTGCATCGTGCAATGATAGCTACCTCAGGCAACATCAAGTGTGGAATCAAATCCCATGTCCTGGGAAAATGCTCTCTAATCTGCAAACTCGTCAAAGGCTCCTATCATCACAAAATCACAAATTAGTTAATCAATCAATCGACATCAATCAGCCTATCAATCAATCAAAAATCAATCAACCTATCAATCTAATCAGCTCTGGTGAGACTTTGATCAAATCTTGTGAGATCAATCTATCAATTCAACCTCGTCTATCATGAGGTTCATCAATCAATTCAACCTCGCCTATCTTTAGGTTCATCAATCAATTTTAACCTCACCTATCATGAGGTTTATCAATCAATCAATGCACCTCACCTATCATGAGGTCCATCAATCAATCAAACTATCATTGATCCTCTCCTATCATGAGGTCAATTATCAGTATCAATCATTGAATCTCACCTATCATGAGATCAATGGACATCCAATCTATCAATATCATCAATCATTAATCAAAGGCTGACTCGATCAAACATCATTGACATGAAGGAGTCTCATCAAGCAAATCATCAATCTGGTCTAAAATTTCACCAATGCGCTAGAACAGTCTTTCTATGTGCTGAAAAACTTTATGCGCCAGACAAATTTATCAATGCGCTAGAACAAAGTTTCTATGCGCCAAACTATCATATGCACTGGAAAATTTCATAGATGTGTTGGAATAGAGTCCATATGTGCTGAAACACCCTATGTGCTACATCATTTAATCTATGCACTAAATCAGTTCATCTAAGCGCTAAATTCACCTATGCGCTATTTTTCTACTTCTATGAGCTAGTTCAGGTCACCTATGTGCTAAATCTACCTATACACTAAATCGGCCATTCAATGCGCTAATTTATTTACCCTAAGTGCTAATCTATTCTATGTGCCATTACAGACAATCAATACGCTATTGCGGTCTCTCTATGCACTAAGGCAACAAAATCTGATTCAAACAAAAAAAAGTGGGAAAATCAATTGCACAAATTACGAGGCAATTTTAAGGGGTACATACCGGAGGTCTGTACACTACCGGGCGGTTGTGCCGTTGCGCGCGCTCGAATTGGTGTGTGTGGTAAGGGATCACCATTTTGCTCCAAAGTGCTAGATTGCTCAATCACTCTCAAGTTTTCAAAATTACAAATGCACAAATGAACTTCTAATCACTCTTTTTAACCTTTTAAGGTTAATTAAGTGGCATTTTTATGGGGTTGTTTTATTTTATTTTCAAAGGGGCTTTAATTCATCAAATCATCACCTGCTGGCTTATACATCATTTTCAGGAGATAAATCATTTCTGAATCATAAAATTTTGAGATCATCAGCAAATCATCGAAAAATCATCAAAATTTTCAAAAAATCCAAAAAATCCAAAAAATTCAAAAATTCACCGATTTATTTCCTGAGGGGGCATATATCTGTCAACACTTGAAAATCAGCATTTGAGGCATCGAATTTTTTTCTTCTTCTCGGCATCAGTATCAAATTTTTCTTTGAAGTAATGTGTTA
Organism: Sequoia sempervirens; assembly: GCA_007258455.2. Lineage (NCBI taxonomy): Eukaryota > Viridiplantae > Streptophyta > Pinopsida > Cupressales > Cupressaceae > Sequoia > Sequoia sempervirens. The sequence continues at coordinate 3,260 of VDFB02264508.1, read as the reverse complement.
ACACATTACTTCAAAGAGGGGAAAAATGTATACACCTAAAATCGGTCAAGAAATTTAATTAATTAAATACTAGTTATTTAATTAATATTTCATCTACTTATAAATAAATTATCAATTTATTTATATAGTTCATATCTTCTAATTCTTCAAACCTAAAATCACATTCCTCTAATTTAATTAAATAAACAAATTTCTATAGTTTGTTTTATTTAATTAATTTTCACTAATCCCAAATTTGGAATTCAAGCACATGTCTACAACTTTTCATGCCACCTCACCAAGGTCACATGAAATTAAGTAATTCTAATTTTTAAATTAGAATTATCTTCAATAAAATTTTAACACATGGATTATTCCTCACACACTTTATTCTTTCATCCATTTGGCATGTTGTCTTTGGTCAAGGGAACATCCCTCTTGATTCTCTCCATCTCCACCATTCATCCCTCTTGATTCTCTCCATCTCCACCATTCATCCCTCATGTTTGAATCTGGACCATCGATCGCTGCCACATCACAAGATGCTTGGAAAATCCTATAAATACAACCCTTTGCCATAATATTTGGCATCCCACATTTGAGTAGTAGAGTTATTATAGGGAATAGCTTTGGAGCATTGGAGCATTTGGACTTTATAGTTAGCATTGTTTAGCATTTTAACAAGTTTTCATTGTAGCATCATGTTAACTTATAATCATGTTTTGCTTTATAGTTGCATTTTATTTCATGCCTTTCTTTATAGTTGCATTTTAGTTCATCATATCAATGGTTATTTGAGCATATGCAGAATCATTTTAGCTTCTTATCACAACCATTAACATCATATAATCTAGCATCATTATCCATTTGTCAATATCATCATTATCATAGCATCATGCAATATCATGTAGGAACTTAGATTTCTTGCATTTGGAGCAACATCTCGTTTATCAAGTTGTCATTCTAACAATCACAGTGCACATATAAAATCTGAGAGCCAAATGATTTAATGAATCCTTGAGAATAGAGGACAATGGAACATTTTTAGAGATTTGTTTAATTGCAATTTAGAGTAGTTCTTTGGTTCAAATCTTTAATATAATACATCTCATTGATGTTTGTGTGCTTTAGTATTGATTTGCTAACCCTCCTACATTTCACACACACAAAAGGAAATATCATGAGTCATAGATTGGGGATACTAAGGAATCCATCCCATTGCACATGTAAATAAGAATAAATATGAACTAGAGATCTTGATAAGAAAACAATAATGAAAATATCAGGGATCGATAGTTGGGGTACCTCATGATCAATGTAGACATCTAAAAATGACTAACTCATTTATTCCAAAACATCATCAATTTCCATCATCTTGTCTCTATTTAATTAAATTAACATCATCTCCCTTTCATCCTTGAAAATTAAATAATTTTAATTATTTAACTATTAAAAAAGTCAAAATTTTGCTCCATTTCTACTTAAATAAAATAATTTTGAATTATTTAATTAATTCACTATTTCATCATGTTATTCTATATTAATTATTTCTCTCATGTACATTGATTAAATAATTTATATTATTTAGCCAATTTATCTTCAATTAATCTTTTCTAAATCTTAATAATTGAATAATTATTTATAATTATTTAATTAAACTAATTATTCTTACTAACATTATCTTCTTCTAAAAATAAATAAAATTATTATTTTATTTATTTTTCCCTTTCCATTGAATTAAATAATCAATTTATTTAATTATTTTATTAATTATCCATGCACTTTCCACCTCATCAGTTAACTTTCACTCACTTTGAGTCTATTCTTCAATCAATTCAGTCTTCTACCTAATTTATTTAGTCATACTAACAATCAATCGTACTTATCTCATCAATCAATTCCCTTAACTTCAATCCATTTAGTTAGTTAGCTCAAATCATGCAATCAATTAACTCCTAATTACTCTCAAGCATTCTCATCCATTGATCTATTCAATCTCAATCGTTGATTGTAGCACCCCTCCATTTTTCTCTTTTGATTGATCAGTGTTTTTCTATGTATGCTTCATTTTTGTTAGCACTTTGATTTTGATACTTGGTTACTTTTGACCGCTATCTGTTAAGCGATGTAAACATTATATTTTGATGTGATGGGATTTTATTTAGATGTTATCATTATGGCATGTTTTGTATTTGCGTAGCAATTATTTAATTTAAAATGTTGTATGCTTTAATTATATTGTGGCTAGGTTTTCTGTGCCAAGTAGTCACCCTAGCCATAGTTGTCGTCGGGTTTAGCGGTTTTGATTGGTTCATTCCTCTTTGGTTAGCTTTTTCAATTCATATTTTAAAGGCTATTAAATGGAGGGTATGGTTAAAGTGATGATTTAACAAATCTAGTTTCAATGTTGAATATTATTTTAGTTCTTTGATTATTTTGGTTTAATTAATAAAATAAATTCTAGTTTATTGATTAACTTAGTTAAGGGTGATAAATTAAATGAAATGGCTGTTTCAACATTATTGTATAATAGGATTCAAATTTAAATGGAAGTGGAAATCATGTTTTATATTTAAGTTAAATTTACAATAAAAATAGAAATGAGGATTATATTTCACCTTTTGAATTTTTGAATAAAACATATTCTTGCAACTTTGATATTTTTGGTGCTTTAAATGAAATTATAAAATTTTGGAATGCATGAAATAGGATTTTGAAAGTAAATTGTTTTAAAAAATTTTAAAAAAGGAAATATCCTCCAAAAGCCCAATAAATTTAGTGGGTGGGATATTTTAGGGGTTTGACCAAATTTGGGGAAAGTTCTATGTAAGGAAATGAAAATTCATTTGTTTGGCAATTTGGATTTTGGTGGAGAGTTTGGTTGTGGCTGAATTTGGAGTTGAAGAGGAGATTGGAATCACCATTGTTGAAGCCTTCAAGCACTTGGCAGAAAACACCAAGTTCATCTTCATTTCTTGTTTTCCTTTTTAAATAAACTTCAAATTCTTGTTTGCTGTTTGAAAACTCTTTGAATGCTATTTTAGATGCAAAGAAAACATGAGAAATTAATTTAAACCTTGCAAACAACTATTAGTTTATGAGAGAAAACTCAAAACAACAATCTCAATGGAAAGTAGGAAGAAAACCCAAAAGAAAACCTTCATTTCATTTTGTTATTCTCAACTCTTGTTGTTTTTCCAAATTTAATCGTGTTCTTGCAAACAAAAAAAATTGTTGTTCTTTTACACAATTTAATCTGAGAATTAAAATCTGAGTATATA